>CM057225.1:48408692-48551591 GCA_029891385.1 Erythroxylum novogranatense | reverse complement strand
TAGAACACTAATAGTTGTATAAATTACCGAGTTTGATGAAATGAAATGGAACATAGTTTGTTTTAAAAGTTTCAATTTCATATTACTGTTTTATTATCAGGATGCCATGGAGTTTTAGAGTTGCTTGTCCTAGTTCTCTCTTATCGTGAGGATATGTACCGAATGACTTCACGTGTTCCTAATGAGTACTCTATGGTGTGGGGCGCCACAATATGAAAGAGGAAAAGTATACACAATTAACTGCTCTAAGAAAATCCCAACCGACCAACCTTGAGCCATGACTTCTCTTACCAATCACATCCACATGACAGGTAGCCTCAAGAGCTAGAGTCGCCTCGGTCCAAAAGACAAATAAGGTAATTTCGGTGAGTTTTGAACTCAATGAGGTAACCATCATTGATGATTCACCAATTCATGCAACACATCATTTCACATAAAATATAATCACATAACGCATTTTACATAAGTATCACATTTTCACTTAAGATAGTAAATTTGGCATTTCATTCTAACAAACATACTAACAATATGCATATGAAATGCTCATGAGACACTTTTCAATTATTATGTTGTTGTGACCTAGTGCCCGAACTCCCTGTATTTATTTTGGGTAATCTAGGATCATTAATAACTGTTTTATCTAATGAGGATACATGGCTCATTTTACATAGTGAGCCTTAGGCTCTTAATCACCTGTTGAGCTTGAGAATCTTTTCACTGTTGAGCTTTAAGCTCCGATCGCTGGTTACTCCGATCACAATTATCATTATCTAATTATACATTCATGTATGAAATGCATGTACCACAATTAGTCACATTATAAAGCAATTAGGTCTTCACATTTACATTCAAGTAGCACTTCAATATCTCAATCCACATTCACATATTCATCGAACCTTCGCCTAGAATCTACAATTAAACACATTCAATTATCATTCAAAACATAAATTAAGCAAACAAGTAATTAAGTGAGATGTTAGGTTACTCACAAGTTACTCCCGCTAATGTCTTGAAGATCCCAGCGCTTGGAGGTTGACGCCCAGCTTGTCCTCTATCACAAATAATATGCGCACTATCACAATTTGTACAATCATAAGTATTCAATAATGCACATGTATGAAATGAATTATGTATAATGCATATTCATGATAATCCTGGTATTTATCCATCAATTTCATCACAAATCAATCTCATATCAAAACTCATCTAAGTATAATTTATACTTAGGTTTATGCCTCACTAACATCATTAAAATCTCTATTCCTTTCTCATTGACTCACTCGATTTTTCCAAGTCACACTTTCAAATCTATTGTTCACATTCAATTAGAAAGTAAACTACTGCATTGGTCATAGTCCTCCTAGAAATGTGTTCTCTATGTCTTATCTTTCCATTGACACCAAAATCACTCAATTGGTTCAAGATTGGAAGATATACCTCAACATTATCGGGTTGTTAACGCTCAAAAATAAAGGTGTTACGTGATAACGTCCATCCAAATTCAATATCTTAGAGAAAGAATCAAATTTGACTCCTCAAGACAACCAGTCTATATCTCTTGTTTACTCCAAATTAAAATTCATCTTATTTGGAATCCTATGATCAAAATATCATTAAAATATCGGAAATATGTTTAAAAATATTCAAACCCGCTCTTCCAACCGATATCCTTATTTTGATTCGCTCAATAGTTTTTGAGTCAAAATCAAAAGCTATAGATTTTTATACAGAGATAAAGAAATGTGTTAGGAATCTAATGCTTCAAAATTAGGTCATTTAGAGGTCAGATGACAAAGTTATGACTAAAATAGTGAAATATGTTTAGCTTTGGGGAGGGACACGGTCACAGATGCGTCACGCCCACGATGCACTTCTCCCTTTCTCCATTTCTTCTTCCAACCTGAAATTGTAAAAGAGGCATAACTTTCACTACAAATATCGAATTAAGGCCCTTAGACCATTTCAAAAAGACTTCTAGATATATGAAGACTGAATAATTTTTGACTCTACAAGAGTCAAAATTTCGTAATGAAGTAATCATTCCCAATTTCCCTCCTACGCAAAGATTACAAAATTATAAAGATCATATCTCCTAACTCAAATGTCCAAAAATTACATATTTTATACCGTTATAAAGCTAAGATACAACTTTTTGAAGACAACTTTATCAAAATCTGTTTAGATCAAGACAAGAATTCACAAGTTCAAATTAAAAATTTAAATCTCCTTTATTCATTTCTAGAATTTGCATTTCATTCTCTAAAACCCAACTCTTCAAAATTTTATTTCTAGTTTTTAGACCATCATTTTACAACTATTCTTCAACTTAAAACTATTTTCTTGATCATCTCTAAAGAATTTATCAACTCACGATACACTTATATATTTTCATGCATACGTGAAGAAACATAGTATGTTTCACTTTTTAAAATCTAAATTTTACACTAATCCTATACATCATTTCATTGCTATTTCAACTCCAAAACCATTTCCATAACACCTGATCACTAACATTCCATTAAAAACTAAATAACACTATAACCAAATTTTTTCATCTCATCCATGCAATTTGAATATATATATAATGAAATGCATGATCCATGAAACTAACAATAATTGATCAAAGTATTTCATGAATCCACCACTTAAAGAATTCATTTACTACTTGTTGAAAACTCCAAAGCTTCAACTAACTTCAAGCCCTAACTCTATACAAAATTACATAAACCATTGTGAACATTAAGCAACTGGTTTTTCAAGCGTAAGAAACCACTTGCAAGCGGGTTGGTTTAGAAAAAGAAAAGTAAAGAAATCCTCCGGGATTGTGGATGGAAAACTTTTTGTTTGAAGAAATTTGAAGAAGGTGATAACAAGGAAAGAACTTAGAAAATTAAAAATCCCTTTTAACTCTTGATAACTCAAACTTACTTCTAACAAATTATAAAAGCAATTAACTAAGTGACACTTTTCACTTCCTAATACCTAAGTTCTAACTTAGTTTCTTTTGAACCTAACTCCTTAAACTCATCTTTACAATCCAACTATCTCCAAATCTTCTTTGATTTTTCCTATTTTTTATAATTTTCCAAAATTTATTCCTAAATTGATTAAAATTCACAAATCTTACAATTCTACTAACCACTAATATTTTCATCATAATTAAATTCAAAATTCACTAAATTTAAAAATCACAACTCAATCCAATTATACCCATAATTATTCATGAATGCATATATAATTATTTTCATGTAGCATAAATTGTTATTCATGTATATATGTATAGCATATTATGCATGAGCATGAAAAATGCTTTTCTAAGCCTCATTGATCACTCATATTTACTATTTTAACCTTCCCATGTAATGGGATGTTACGGGTAATTTCTCTTGATTAATTTTCATAGTGACCTTTGTGTTGCTCAATTTTAATTTTTTTGTGTTAATTTCGAGTTGAATTGCATAATCAAATTCCCTTGTTTATATTCTTGTTTCATTTTAATTTCATTTTGTTAATTTGAGCCTTAGATAACCTAGGATTAGATTAGTTTACCTCATTGATCGACCCTTCAAATACTACAACTCACAACCCGTGCACTTGTTCCACTTCACTTTCTTACATTATGAAATAGTCGATAATATCATGATCGAGGTGTCAAACCTTATAATTTATATCCTCAATTACTGCAAGTGCATTACTATTTGATGACATTCCAACCAATAATGGACAATTTCAATCTTCTTCAAATTCCAAAGAAACAAAACCTACAGGAACGAAAAACTTATCTACTTTATAGTGATCATCGTTTATTCGATCTTACGATCGATCCTTAGAAACCGGTCAAATATAATAAATTCCAAGATTACGGTATAGGTTGCAATCATCGTGTCGCCTCACTTAATTGGAACCAAGCAAAAAGGTCTAAGCTAGCCTAAATGTCAAAATTGCAATCAAAGTTGATAAAATGGGATTTTTGGTATTTTGATCAAACCGATAAAAGTGATTAAAATTGGAGTAGTAAAAGAATGTTTTGGATTTTGATAGAATAAATGAACTTGAAATTTTCGAATGAGCAAATGATAATAAATCCTCTTGAAAATGGGCGCAGTTATCACAGTTCAAAATGAATTTCTGGGATCGAATCTACTAAGTTTTGAAAGATCAACTCTAAAGGATTCTTAGGTCCAAAGATTTAATTAATGAACTCCATTATTTAAATCTTTGTTAAAACATTAGTATGAAAATTGGACAAGTAAATGCAATCGTCAATCGGATAAAACACAACCATCTAAATCAAACACAACTAGGCATATTAAAAGAGTAAATGTAATATCCTAATGACATATATGAGACTTCATATTAAGCATCAAAAGTTCTACAAATCGCTTTGTCCAAATCGCAACATAGTGTTCAAAGACACTGCTTAAACTGTTAACCATGCTAATCTAGCAATACAGATGCAACCTCTAACCCGAGTTTACACAAATATAACTAAACTTCAGACTATATGATTACTCCCTCAGCTTCCGGTGAACTCAAGCCATTGCTACATCTTCAAAAGGAAATGTGACTTAGCTACACATAGCTCCTGGACCGTCCTCGACTACTGAGATTGAGCTATACTCATATTAGCGAAGATACCGACGGCATGGCGATGGTGGTGATGGTCAACAATGATGAAAAATGGAAATGATGGTGAGTAGAATGATGTCTCTGCTCCTCGGGCGCTCTCCGCATGCATTCAAGTCTCCAATTATCCAAGTCTCCCGCCCGCCTCGACCTAAAATAGCAAATTTTATATATAATGGACGCGGCTCGTCAGAAATGAGACAAACTTTTCATTTCGTGATATCCGCCGCACGCAGTAGCTGCAGAATTAATATCGTCAGACGTATGGAATTGCTTGCTTGTCGCGACGATAAATTAATATTCACCGCGACACGTGGAAATGATTTGCTCGTCCGAAGGTGCGGATTAATATTCGTCCGCGACGCGGATTGACCTCATGATCGTTGACTTCCGATGTGTTGACCTTTGCTTCAATAAAAATAACAATTGCGATCAATTGTCCTCATGAAAATTATAGAAAGTAGTATCAAATCATGACAATTTATCGACAAATTGTGAATTAAAAGAGATCGGCATGAGGAACCAATTTGCTAATAAATCATCATTGGGAGTCAACGAATGCATAAGCAGCTATGAAACGAGCAATTCATAATGTAAACTCGCTCAATCAATAGGTACATCATCTACTAAGCCTAATGGTTTTTTATCGAATGGTCCGCCAATTGAATAAGCAAAAAGTTGGCTTCATATCTTTTAGCTTCAGCTTCCTAAAATTGAAAAAGGTATAATGGTTATACTTACACCTAAGTCATATAATCATTTCAAAATTTCAAAATTACCAACTACAAAGGGTATCGAAAGCCCTTAGAACTTTCAACTTTAAGGGCATATGGTTGGTAATTAAGAGCTACAAGTTTCATCATGACTATCTTCCGTCATCCTAATTCCGCTTATTAGATAATATGTCTTAAGGAACTTCATGTATTTAGGCCATGCTTCAACACTTCCACAAAAGACAAGTAAATTGCCATTTCTTTAACTTTTCCACAAAATTTGCCAATGGTACATCCAATTCATTCTTCTAATGTATTTGTGGAATGATATTTTGGTGAGTAAGGTGGAGGAGGAGTATAGGAGGGTCCTCATTCTTTTCTTCATCCTTTCTTTTTCTCTTAGTTTTCAAAGTGGATCTCATCTTGTCTTTCCGCTTAGTTTTTTAGCTTGTTCTACTCCCTAAGGCAATATCCTTAAATTGTTGTCTTGGATTTGTTTTATATTGCTCGTAATGCTCCCTACACTTCTCAGTAGTTAATTCATTAGGTAGCCAGCCCAATTGAACTCTAAATTGTGACTAAAACAAGTATGATTTTCCGCTATTTGCTCTTCCGGCCTCTTCCATGTTCATAATCTTGTCCATGATCTTGTCCAATTTAGAATCCCATAAACTAAACTCATATTATTACAATCCCAGGTCTTGGATGTCCTATCACTGAGTCCTGCATTTTGTTATAATGTATGTAGCCTAAATAATGGATGATTACTTCCTAACCAAATTGTGTGTTTCATTGAAGTTCAATTTTCACACCACATTATTGTTTTCCACTAGGAAGCAATCAACTATTATATGACTCTCGTTTCGTGATAGTTCGCATCCTTACATAAAACTTTTGAATAAAAGAATGAAGCACTTAATTATCATGATGTTTAATTCTCGGTGAGGTTGTTAATTTTAGCTTGTAATGTTGTCACCAATCTATCTTAATCATTTCTTCTAATTCGGGAAGTTGACTACTATTCAAATGTCCAAAGACAACTATTGTTTGCCATATCTTCAAAACAATATATCGCTTCTACTAAAGTGGTCATGAAATTCGATGACAGTATCAACCTAGTATTTATAAAGTCTATAAGGTCTTCCTTTACTCTCCATGATGTACTTGCTTCATTATGGTTATTCTATCTTCGCATGAACTTTTCGATTCTTCATTGTTGCTTTATGATATCCAAATTGATGTGTCTTCTACATTATGCCAAAACTTCCTTCCCTTTTTTTATTTTAATTTCTATGATTGGGTACCACTCAAAGAATGGGAAATAATTCCTTAAAAACAAAGGAATTCAAAGAGTCGAAACTAATTCTCCTATAATGGCACTAAAAACTTATCGAGCAAGAGAGTTACCTAATAAAACCTCAAGATTCACAAATATACGGATCATGTAGTAATCGAGGTATCTTCCCACGAGTAATTAGGTAAAACTAAATGAATCTAACTTTGCCTAAGATGTAGAAATATGATTCGAGAGAAAATAAAATTTAGAAATCAAACAAAAAATTGAGCACCAAACCACTTAACAATAAAGTTATCATAATAAAATAAGGATGATCATATGGAAGTATAGGATTCTATTATCATCATCATTTTGCTCCCCTAACCAATTTTTATTCAATTTGACATTGATCCTATATTTCTAAAGTGGTTTAATTATTCTCTCAATACCCAATCAATTAAACCCAATTAATTGTCCACAATTGATTTTGAAATTCCAAATTTGCAATGTCTCAATTCACAAAATAAAGCAACATTTTCAACTCGTCTTAACCAATCTATCTGATTAACGAAGTTTCACACAAGATCTCTTCATATGATTATCAAATTATTATTTCCATGAATCATTAGGTCGTTAACTCATTACCCGACCTAATCGATAACTATCAACTCACTTAGATTTATTGTCATAGTATAAACAAATACAAATATCAAGACCCAAACATCGTGATTAAATTCAAAAGTCAAGTTTCGTCAAATAAGTCAAAACAAACTTAATATGAAATTAGAACATGATCAACATGTATAATCTTCCTATCCATTGTACACATCAATTTTAATGAAAACAATAAAAGGAAAAGAGAAACTTGGTTTGAGGAATCATTTGGAAATGTCTGGCTGCTTAATGCCCTTTTGATCTTCCTTGATTAATTTCACTTGGTAAAATGGAGTCTACTTATTTTGATCTTTTGTTCTTTCATAACTTTAGGTTGACTTGGCTTACTCAAATCATTTTGTTCCAAAAACTACACCAAATGTCAAAAGATACCAAATAGATTGCGTGACCTGAAAGTGTCTGCCACCATTACGATACGGGGTGTCATGATCACGACACTACTAAATTTTCTTCATCACAACCGTGACACTATAACCCTACCTTTTAGCCCAAGATTCTCAAACTCGTCTTCAGTTCTTCACGGTTTTTCATTCACTAACAAAGATATCGTAACACCTCAAGAACATAAGATTAAGGTCCAACATTATGTCAGAGAAATATAACAATTAAAACATAATCAAACAATCACATAACATAATTCTAAGCCTAAACTTGCAATAATCATCTAATCAACACCTATAAACACAATAAACCTACCAACACATAATATAAACTACAACTATCATTAAGTACTAAAATAAAATAAAATAAAAAAAGTTAGTTTTAAATGAAGAATGAGACCCAAGAATATAAGGGCATCAGCTATATAGTACCAGATTTTCTTATTTAGACTTATACCTAGGAGGAGAATGACTAATGAGAAATTTGAAAATTTAGGGGTTGTTAATCTATTCAAGAGAGTGTATGCTTGACGCATCATGTATCAAATCATGCACTTTAATTAATAATTATTTTTGGAGATGCCTGATTCGTAAACGATAGTGTGTCCAAAAAAGTGCAACTTTAAATTTTAACCCAAACATAAAATCTTGCACATTAGCATTAACACATAACACAACCCTCAAAGTTAAGGTTATGCCAATTTTTATATATTTAATTTTTATCTAAAACACATTAAAATTCATTAATTAAACCTATACTTAATTCATATAATGGTACTATATATATACCTAACCACAATGGTGTTAAAAATTTGACTAATTTTTTCTCAAGATATTAATTACATCATAAAGTATAATATATAGCTATGCTAGACCGCTAACATAATACCGATCGATCCCGAAGGCAAATGATTAGCAATAATTACCAAGTTAATATATTATTTAGTCTATAAATTGATTTATATAATTAACTAAAGGAAAATAAATTTAAGCAAATAAAATAAAAATAGAGATTTAATTGAAATTAAAAAAACACATATGAAATATTGATATCATGAAATTAGTATTTAGGTTTCAAACCCTCTCTAAACCAATTCTGATCTTTTTATGATGGTTTTGTTGATTTAATGGTTGTCGGAGACTCCTATTTATGTTATACCACTTGACTTAGGTTTATTAACCAATCCTAGGTTTCAATCTAATTACTTAGGTTAAAGCATAAGTGTTTTACCAATTTATAAATCTCTACATTCTAATCTAGAAGATTTATGTCATCCTATCCACTGAGTTAATCAACTTATGTCAATATGGAAGATTTATTCATATTCCGATTTCTCAATCTCTATGTATGACATCAAAGTTACTTATCTAATATTTCATATCTATTAGAACATAATTAAAATGTAAACAAATCATAATAAATCAAACAACCAATTGCATTAATAAAAGAATCAAATCATACTAAAAAATCAAAATAAGGTTCTTCTAACTTAAATATTATCGAGATGTTAGTTACTTATTATTGAATATGAAATCAAACAAAATATAAAAGTGAATTGAAAACAATGGGATTATAATTCAAATCTCTTCGGTCAATATCTCTATTGAGTATTTTGGAGACATGAGGGTTGATCTTGTATTATGATAGATCTTTCATGAATTCTTCATGTTTTCCACTCCTTCGATCAAAATCACCTATTGGGCGTACCTCTCGAGAGTTTCAAAACGCCTTGTATGTCCCTCCTTTCGATTGCCTCTAAAAGCATCTTTTATATTGAATTCCATGGTTTTGGCCAATGCATGTTCCAATGCACGATTGTGTATCAAACTTTCAATAACCAAATTTCTAAAATTGAAAATCGCATTTGCTGTAATTTAATGCTTGAATTATCGCATTAAAAAGCATAAAAAGAAAAAGAATAAATATATAATACCAATGATTTACATTGAAAGCGATTTATTTCTATTTGTAAATAAGTCTTGAAATATATTGTTTAGTAAATTTTCTTTAATTTAACCCTTTTATTAACCAAATCATACATTACCTACACCCTATTACAACCTTTTTATAAAGACCTTGTATTTTTGTTTTTCGCTTATATATAAGTGGTGGAGATGTGATTTTATCAGAGTTTATGGTAAGAGTTATATTATGTATTAATTGAGAGTCTTGAAATTTTCATCCTAAATACTTGAAAGTATTGAAAGATATTGTGAAGGATGGTGTATAGATTAATGCTTTGACTTCAATGAGATTATGATGTGATTACTATTAATATTGTTTATAAAAGTTCATTTTAAGATAATTTGATTATGATTGTATGTTAATTTGAATCAATAGGATATGATGATGGATAGTATTAATGGACAGATTGAGATTGATGATAGATTGGTGTTATAAAATTTATAATTTTGATTACGGTTTGTTTTAGGAAAAGCAAAGGCTAAGTAGGTAGTGATGTTTTGATAGATGCATATTTCACAATTTTTTGCACCCATATTTGATGTATTTTGCTCAATATTTTATACTTTTATTGTCTATTTGATACTTAATTTGCTCCAGTGCATCTATAGGTGATAAATTGCCTTTACGGACTAAAAGAGAAGAATTCAAATGAAAACATGACATAAAAATAAAGATTCAATGCACAAAAGTGATGCACAACCATGCATCTCGCCTCGCATCGCCTCTCAAGTCATGCAAATTTATGATTTTCATATATTTGGTTATGCACATTGATGCATGGGCGGTATCAACAAGTACATCGGTCAAAACATTATAATTTAATATAAAAGGACATGTTCATCAAAGAATTGAGAGGAGTAGACATTGGGAGGTGATTCGAGACGAGAGATCATTCTGAGGGAATATTTTCATCAAAAGAAGAAAAAAGCACAAGTATTTCATTGAAAGATCCATTTAAATACAAGATCAAATCTCTATATCGCAAGAATATTTGATAAAAATAATTGGAGATTTAGATGAACATATTATTTTTCAATTTGTTTTTTTAATGTATATTTAATTTCATGTTTGATAATGTATAACTAAACATCTGTAAGTGTTTAGGATAGATGAAGCATATATTGATAGTTAATACGATTTGATTCTTTTATTAATGCAATTGATTCGTTGTTATATTGTGATCCCGATTACATGTTTTATTTATTTTCTAATAGACTTAGAATATTATATCAATCTAATTTCATATATAGAAATTGAGAAATCATGTTTATGAATAGATATATTATAATTAGAAGGAGTTGATTGCAAATCTAGAGATAAGATGATATAAATCTTCCAAATTATGGTTAAACCTAATAAAGGATTCACAAATTGATAAAACAATCCCATAAACTTTAACCTAAGTAATTTTGTTGAAAACCTTAGGACTAGTTGTTAATACACTCAAGGTTAACTATTAGCATATCATAGGAATCTCCACGGTCTAATAAATAAGCAAGACAATTGCATAATAAAAGATCAATATGTTAAGAATTTAGGGGAATCGAAACCCAAATACTAATTTTGTTATCGTAAATTTCTAAGTGCTTCCTTATTTCTATTCTTTATTGTTCACATTTATTTTACTTGCTTTAGTTTTATTTTCTTTAGTTAAAAATCAAAACCAAATTCATAGATTAGAAATAGGATAACCATTATTATTAGTATACATTATCTTTGTGGGATCAACCTGCACTTATTGGTACTAGCTATAGCTACATCGTACTTGCAATTAATTCAACATTGACTAACTTAGAAAATCAATCAATGGTTAGCCTTGCAAATCTTTTAAAAGCTACAAACCGATTTGATAAGGGATCCCATTTAACTTATCTCTTTGCTTTTGTTTTGAAGTTTCCAACATAACTCTTAAAAGAGTCAGGAGAGAACAAGGAACTTTAAATTCCACTCAAAGTAAGAAACTACAAATTATTAATCTTATTTTTGATGACCTCATCATCCTCTCCAAGGCTTAGCATAATATCTCTGCTCAAATAAAATCATTAAAGATTTTCAACAAGTTTTCTAGTTTAGAAATTAATTGCTCTAAAAGTGGCTTTTTTAAAATCTTTTAAGACTACTATAGGACAAGAACTAATAATAAGTGTTATCATTGGTTTTAAAATGTACCTTCGGATGCTTATCTAGGTATTCCTATTTAAACCTTAAGACTTCAACATCCCGATTGACAAGATCATTAGTAGAATCTCTAGCTGTGATCAGTAAACCTTTTTCGCCATGGCAAAACTTAGCTTATTTGTTATGTTCTAAACTCCATTAATGTATTTTAGGCCGCTCACATTGCTTTTCCGAGGAAGATCATTAGCCCATTGAAATAATATGAAATAGATTTCTTTGGAGTGCAGATCGTGAAGCTTCATAAAGACCAAGATGCAATGGAAGGATGTTTGTTTTCCTAAAGACAAATGAGGTATCGAATTATCTCCTTAAGATGATGAATACTATTATGCTTTCTAAAAGATTATGAGGCTAATGACTAACAATTATGATTTACGGTGCAAACGGATCTATGATATTTATATAAATGATAAAAACATTTGGAGCTTAAAGGTTATACCATCCTCAATTTCAATTTTGAGAGAAATTTTGAGAACTAGAGAATTGGTTAAAATGATTGTGTTTATCTTATTAGAAATGGGAGAAAAAATAGCTTTTAGTTTGGTAATTAGCTTTTTTAGACCTTTATATAACTTACAAGAGATGGAAACTCTCAAATCTTTTATTAGGCAGAATATGACAATTGTTGAAGCTATGGTTGATAAGCACTTTTTATATAGAGTTCCATTCCAAGTTGCCTTTGTTCGTAACTTAATCAAACTTGCTTAAATATTGAAGAAGATAGAATCATTTGGAAGCATATCGTGAATGGAAAATTCACTAATCAATCATATAGAATGGCTTTCCAAAATCATCACACCAAGATACTCTTGGCCCAAATTTTCTGGTTCAAACACCTACATCCTAGGCTTCCTTCACATTATGGTTAGTCAACGGCGATAAATTGCCAATAGTTGACAAGGTAGGAAAATTTTCAATATTCTAACTAGTGTATTATTTTAAAAGAGTTTAGGAAAACAATAATAATCTATTTTTCCAATGTGAGTTTGTCATAACCATTTGGAGATCACAATTACAAATGTTACATTCAAAATGTTCCAAGTGATCGGAATTCCATCAAATTATGGTTTGTCAATATTAAACATCCTAACACCACAATCAAATGATTCTTCCGCCTAATTTTATCTTTCACTATTAAAGTTATATGGATGATAGGAATGCTCATATTTTCATAATATAAGCCAAAAAAGGAACAATTTAGCAATAGGATCCTCCTACATATTGTAGGTTTTGTTATCCCATATAAACCAAATTTCTTATTGTTGATTATTATATAGATCATGGAATGTGTAATTAATCGTCCCAACTTCTAAAGAAGGTTGGATTTGGGATTATTCCTTAGGACATTTTATCCTGAAAAACAGCTTTATCGCTTCTTTGTAGCTCTTTATACCTTTTGATTGCCTTTAATGGGTTAATTCATTACCATTTTCTAAAAACAAGAGAAATTAAGTAAATTTTGATGACTTACCCTCAAAACTAAGAAGTTTCAAATGAGGGTGCATGAAGATGAGAATTGAAGAGAATCTTGGGATTATTTTTGTCTAGAAATGAGAGAGAAATTACGTAAAAGATTTGACACCTTTATATATGTATATATTACACGACTTCTTTGTACTTTGGAGTAATTATATCATGTGTTCTAATTTCAGTAAATAAAAAGTTATGGATAATTTAATTTTGCTAAACATATTTTGAGTACTCATTAATTAATATAGAAACTTTATATTTTAAATATGTTAGTAATGTGCCCTAGGCCAATGGATAGTTGTGATTCATGTATTAACATTATGACTCGTTAATAATATATTATGAGGTATTCCTTTATATATACATGTATGTCGCTTATATAATGTGATTTACGCCCATGAATAGTATTAGGCTTATGTCATCAAGTATGTGACTTGATAGTAAAACCATGAGCATTATAAACACTATTCTAAATCTGTAATATCCCATTACCGGATGGGATGAGCATATGGTACAGGTAGAGTTGTGATTGCATATTTAGTGATCGAGTGCTTTGTGGCCTCTGAGATAGATCATTTTGCACATGCATACACAAAGGACATGCATTCATGATTATTCCAGCATTTAAATTGGATTATGAGTTGAATTGTGAATTTTGAGATAATTGAGTTAGATTCGATTTTAAAGTAAAATTGAGGATAATTTGAGTTGTATAATTGAGTTAGAGTGAGAATTGAGTATTAGAGAATTGAGAACTAAAAATCAAGTATGAGATTGAGTGTTTTATATTTTTTAGGAATTATGAGAATTTTTCTGGAATTTTTAGAGTTATGAGTTCGGACCGTGAAATTAGCTTAGAGATTGATGATTGTGATTTCGGTTCCGAAAGTGAGTGGTAAATGGCTTGGGAAAGTTAGATTTGTGAGTTTAATAATTGTTGTGATAAGCCATTGAAATTAGAGATTGAAATCAAGTGAATTCGAGGACTGTGATCTATAGGATTAAATTAAACCCAATATATATAAGAGTTAGGTTTGTTTTGGGAGTTAGAAAATTTCTCCTTTCTTTCTCTTCTCTCCCGCCGACGGTGTGATCTTCTTCCTTGAGAGTTTGCTTGCTTCCTTTCTCCTTGTGGTTGGAGAGTTGCTGTAGAAGCTTGGAGTTGTGTCGAGGAGTTTATCGTGAGGAAAGAGCTTGAAGTTTTCGAGATTCTAGGGTTACCGTATGCATTCTATGATTTGGTAAGTTTTATTGTGTTTAATGTTGTATTTATGGTTGTTTATGGAATTTATGGTATTAAATGAGTTCGATAGGGTAGTTAAGAGTGTTTGATGGAGGTTTAATGGAGTATTAATGGCGAAAAATGACGATCGGAGAAGATGAAATGGTCAGATCCGTCGCGGCGTCTGCATAGGGCCACGCCATGACGAGAAAAGGTGTGTTCGCAGCGGCGAAGCCGCTGAGACGTCGTCATGAAAGCAAGTTAATTTGATGTCATGGCGAGCAAGTTAATTTGATGTCATGGTGAGTGATAGGTTGACGTCGCATGAAGCGCGTTAGAGGAATGTTCGCTTGCGAACGCTTTCACGCCAATGAAGGTCTTCAGACGTCAGCGATTTAATGGTCATATCGCCGCGCGGGGGCGTAAAATTGAAGTGAAATGGTTTAGTCCTTCGAGCATATCTTTTAGTATAGACCTCAATCGAGATGATTCCAGATTCGCCAGTGATCTAGAAAGAGGTTTTCAAGTGAGGTTAATAACAAGAGTTGGAATTTAATTTAGCGAAGTTCTCAATCCACGTAAAGAGAGTGATTCTAGTTCCTAAAGTGACCAAGAGTTGTGTTGTGACTATTGGAGCATAATTTAGAGTTTAAATGAGAGATTTGCGAAATTGATGGATATTATTGACCTAG
This sequence comes from Erythroxylum novogranatense, assembly GCA_029891385.1. Lineage (NCBI taxonomy): Eukaryota > Viridiplantae > Streptophyta > Magnoliopsida > Malpighiales > Erythroxylaceae > Erythroxylum > Erythroxylum novogranatense. The sequence goes on along the minus strand of CM057225.1, from coordinate 48,536,393 downwards.
TGAATAGTGAATTTTGTTGGAATCGAGAGATAGCGGTTGGGATCAAAGCTTGGAAAATCATGATCATGCATCATATAATTTTAAATGTGAGACATATGCATCGTTGAATTTATTTGATCGAGCATTTAGTGATGAGATGCATTTGAATTTTATGTAGGCGGTCGCTTGGATCGACAAATCCACGGATATTGCTTTGGGACTTTCAGCAAAGAGCTCGGAAGTTACTGCGTGAGTAACCTAGTTGGTTCCTCGATCTTTGTGTGATAATACGTATGTCAGAGTGTGAATTAATTGTTAATGTGAATGATATAAATGTGAGATAAATGTGCCGAGATTGTGAATACTTGTGATTGTGAATCAAAGTGTATAGAATTACGAGTAAGTGTTACGATTGTGATTAGCGAGTGAAGTGATAATATATATGTTAGTGAGTCGTATAAGTGTTAGTGCATGCCTAGCATGATTATAAGCTTATAAATAAACAAATGTGACTAGAGCAATTAGTGACCGTGAGCTTTAAGCTCAATATCAAGTGAAAAGGGAAATAGTGCATACCCGAGGGCTCTCCTATCCCTAATGTGAGTGAGCGAGAGTGCACACCCGGAGGGCCCTTTACTTGCTGAAAATGTGATAATTGTGAAAAGTGCCCGAATGGGAAAGTGTTAACGCCAACACAACAACATCATAAAATGAGAATTTGCATACATTATGCATCCGATCGCGAGTGAAATTGAGAATGCGGTGATATGTGACAATTGTGAAGCGACATGCCGGGTTATTTTATTGTATAAATGTGTGAATTGTGTCAATGTTCTAATATGCATTAAATTATACTATGCGATATATTACGTGTATATGCATGAGTCAGGGGAACCATCAATGATGGTTTCTCATCGAAGTTCGCAAACTCACCCAATATTGCTAATATTTTTCGTGGCAGCGCTAGAGGTTTCTAGCCCGAGATAGGCGCTTTTCTTGCCGCTAGTTTTTGACCAAGTGAAGGCGGCACACAAAGTTGGTCACCGGAGCGACTTTTGAGGATGACCTAAGTATAGACGCCTTTTATTAGTTTCCTTTTGGTTTATGTATTGAGACTTTAGGGACCTGATAGATTGGTCTATATTTTGATTGATATTATGCAATGAAAGATTATTATTCGGGTTTTAAATTTTAGTGATTTGCGTATTCAGGTTTAATTATTTTGATGCAAAGGCGAGTATTTAGTGATAGTTGCGAGAGGTAAGACTTTCGTTGTAGGATATGCGGCGTGCGTAACCCACGGGCTTCCCAAGCGTATCCTATGGTGGAAGGCGCCACATTAGGTGGTATCGAGCATGGTTTGGCATCTTTGGCATCTTTTGGGCATAGTGTATTTAGGCTTGAATTTCAGAGAAAAGCGTAAATTGATCGATTCTTGTTTATTGTAGGTCATCCGTTCTCGAGAGCAAGCGGATCAACCAAATGACCTAGGATCCGCGGAGCTGAGTGGAGAGTCCCCCGTGCCTCATTCCGATGAGATGCCTCCCGAGTTCTCACGAGACGGAGAGGATCGACGAGATCGCGAAGGTGGAGCGGTTGATTTCTATGGCGACCGACCTGCGTGGAGGCCGAGGATGGTTAGAGAGGACCGAGAGAGTCCCGGATCGGATGGATTGTGATGCGAGAGAGAGGTTCGATTATACAGTTGTCTTTACTTCGTGGTTCAAATTTATCGCTGGTGGAAGATCTGCTCCGGCGCTCTTCCAGCCCCGCGATGTTGACTTTGGGACGATTTCTTGCGGGCATTCAAAGATAATTTCATGCCCAAGGTGTATTTAGAGATGAAGATGCAGGAGTTTTTGAATGAGACAGGGTCGATGTCGATGACTCTATCAACGAGGTCGTTCAATGAGTCTGTCGGCGACGCGCTTCTTACTTTGATTGCTTCGAGTCTCGACGGATGTCGAGATTTGAGGCGCGACTCAATCTAGAGATCCATACCGTTAGCCCGACGACACGGGCAATTTTATCGAGCCGAGAGCTGCTGCTGCGAGGATTGAAGCGATTCAAGCAGCAGTCACCAGATCGGATCGGGACCCGAGGCAGAAGGCCCAAAGGATAGTCGTGGAAGTGCGAGTAGAGGGTTTAGTAAGCGCCGAGTAGGTCTTTCAGTCATCTCGGGAGTGGTAGGCCAGATTGATTTGGGCAGTAGGGGACGATTTGCGGCCTAGTGGCCGTAATGATCTGGCTAGAGGTTCAAGAGATGATGAACCCGCTATGTGAGTACTCGTGGAGAGGAGACCACAGTGAGAGAGTGCCGGAGGTTTTCCTGAGCTGCCTCAGTGTGGTTCCATGGACCATCACTCCAAGAGTGTCCTTTATCAGAGGCCTACTCCCGCAGAATCGGTAGATCCGGTAGTGTTACTCAAGCGCAGCAGAGCCGTGGAGGTGGCTCTAGTTTGAGAGGCCGAGGTCGAGGCCGAGGCCGAAGCCGAGGATCAGAGCGGGTCTGAGGGACAGTGAAGCAAGTAAAGCCCCTGCTGTGCGTAGTCTATACCATGACTCGGCAGGAGGCTCAGGAGTCTCCAGATGTTATTCAATGAGTATGATTTTGATTTCTGGCTTTGAGGTTTTTGCATTGATGGATCCGGATCCACTCATTCTTTCATTGCACCGTATGTGGTATGTAGACCGTGATTGTGGATGGGGAGAGATTGTAGCTGTGGGTCGCAGTGAGTACCTTTGGGTAGTACCAACCGCTGGGGTGAGGTCCGCAAGTGGATGTCCGATAAGGATTGATCGTGCAGAGTTGAGTGCACTGAGTGTTGTCTTTGAGCGAGATTGATCGATTCTGTGGATGGACTGAACTATCGTGCATAGGTGCAGGATGGATTGTTATACCAAGGAGGTCGTGTTAGATTCTCCCGGTCACCTATACTTGCTTTTTAGAGGTGTCGGCCAGCAGTGGCTACCGGATGATCTCGCTTTCGAAAGCCCCGAGATTGTCAATGGTGGTTGTGAGGCGTGCTGGCTCGTGTGGTGGACACCAGGATTGAGCAGAGGTTGCAGGATATTCCGTGATTAGGGAATTTTGGATGTGTTCCCCGATGAGTTACCGGGTTTGCCACCGGATCGGGAGACGGAGTTTGGGATTGACTCGCTTGTGTACCGCCCTATATCTATACCTCTATATAGGATGGCAACCGTGGAACCGAGGGAGCTTAAGGCTCGAGCAGCGAGGAGTTGTTGGATAAGGGTTCATTAGACCCGCAGTTTAGCAGTAGGGGCTCTCTGTAATGTTGCTGGAAGAAGAAGGATGGGACTTTGAGGCGCATGCATTGACTATAAGCGCTCAATCCGGTGATCACAAGAACAAGTACCCACCGCCTAGGATCGATGATTTATTTGATCACTGCAGGGAGCCCAGTGTTTACTAAGTTGGATTTGAGATCCGGGTATTATCACCGAGGATTACAGGCCGATGTGCCTAAAGAGGCGCTCGGAGGTGTACGGATATTTCGAGTTCTTAGTGATACCGTTTGGGTTGATTAATGCCCCAGAAAGCCTTCATGGCCTTGATGATAAGGTATTTCGCCTTCTACTAGACTGGCTTTGTGGATTGTGTTTATTGACGATATTTTAGTGTATTCGAGGAGTAGTCTCAGAGCATGCGAGTATCCGAGGATTGTGCTGCTGATCACGAGAGAGAGAGTGCGGTTGATGCCAAATTCACAAAATGTGAATTTTGACTTGATGAGGTAGTATTTAGGCCATATCGTGTCCGGTGAGGGTATCCGGTGATCCTCACAAGATTCGAGGCAGTCTGCGAGTTGGGAGGTTCGAGGGAACGCAGTTGAGGAGGAGAGTTTCGATGAAGGTGATATTACTGGAGGTTTGTCGAGGGTTTTCGAGTGATCTCAAACCGCTCGACAAAAACTTCTAAGGAAGCAAGCTATGGCCTTCGGGTTTGACTGATGAGTGTCGGTGAGCTGAGGAGCTTAGGCATCGATTGACTACAAAGCACAAAGGTTAGCTTGCCGCTCGTGGTCCGGAGGTTTGAGGTATTTAGTGATGCGTCGCGTGAGTAGGGATTAGGTAGTGTTACGATGCGGCATGGGAGGAGTTATAACAGATGCCTCGAGGCATTGAGGTCTCACGAGAGGAATTATCCGAAGGTGATTTAGAATTGGGCTGCAGTGGTGTTTGCTCAAGATCTGGAGACATTATTTGTATGGGGAGACGCTCAGGATCTTCTCGGATCATAAGAGTTTGAGATATCTGTTGAGTCGAGAGAGAGTTGAACTGCAGACGGAGGAGATGGATCGAGCTATTGAAGGACTATGACCGCATCGATTGAATATCATCCAGGAAGGCCAATGTGGTGGCGATGTCGCTGAGTAGGAGATCTCATATCGGTCGGCTTCAGATTGATTGATAGATTGCCCGCTTGATTCAAATTGAGAGCACTTAATATGCGAGATGGATGTGGCTCGGGAGGGAGCTTTGATCGCTACTACGAGGCGAGGCCAATGTTCATGGATCGGATCGAGGAGAGTCGAGGTCGGAGGATCCGGTGTTGGTGAGGTTGATGGGCGAGTTAGAGCTAGTCGGGGTTCAGATTGAGTTGAGAGATGAGACTCTTTCGATGGGCGGAAGGTTCAGTGTGCGGATGTTGATGATCCGAGACGAGAAATTTTAGAGGAGGCACGTGTGGTCGCTTATGCCATGCACCGCGTTACTAAGATGTATAATACTCTTAAGTTGCATTTACGGTGACCGGTATGAAGAGGCAAGTGGCGAGTTCGCTTTCGGTGTTTGGCGTGCAGCGAGTTAAGGTCGAGCACCAAAGCCCGATTACTGAGATTGCATTCGCTACCCATTCGGAGTGGAAATGGGAGCAAATCACTATGGATTTTATCGTGGGGTTGCAGACGCCAGACAAGCATATGATTCTATCCGGGTCATAGTGGACCGGTTGACCAAATCGGCTCACTTACCAAAGGCTGAAGAATAATACTCTCGATCGGTTGGCCCGATATGTAGCGCAGTTGTGCGATCGCATGGGGTCCCAGAGATCGATAGTGTCGATAGGGATCCCGATTTACTCGAGGTTACGGAGGATCCTGCGATCGACATTGGGTTCGAGGTTGAACTTTAGTACATCGTTTCATCCTCGGATAGATGGGCGAGTGAGAGGACGATCAAAGACTGCTGAGGATATCTTTGAGCTTGTGTATTAGAATTGAGGTGCTTGGGACCGATGATTGGCTCTAATTGAGTTTCACGTACAATAATCGATGCAGGCGATATTGGGATGGCACCGTATGAGGCCTTGTATGGGAGAGTGTAGATCACCTCTTTCTTTGGGATGAAGAGGTGTGAGGATGCTTGAGGGCCCCAGAGCTGATCCAGGATCTGTGGATAAAGTGAGATTGATTGAAGTCGCATCAAGGCGGCTCGGGATAAACCGAAGAGTTATGTGGATCAAAGATCGGCGTGAGATGGAGTACAAGTGTGGGCGATAGAGTGTTCCTCCGAGTGTCACCTTGGAGAGGAGGCCGAGATTTGGCCGTAAGTGGCAAGTCGAGTCCTCAAGTATGTCGGTCCATATGAGATTATCGAGAGGATTGGACTGGCCTATAGGGATTGGCTTTGCCTTAGTGAGATGTCCCAGATTGCATGATGTGTTTCATGTGGTATGCTTCGGAGAGATCGCCGGGACCGACTCATGTGATTCCAGCTTTGAGATTGAGATAGCTAGTGATATTAGTTATGTTGAGGAGCTAGTGCGGATTATCGATCTCGGGTTAAGCAATTGAGGCGGGGTGATTCCATTGGTGAAAGTCCATGGAAGAACCACTCATCGAGGAAGCAACTGGGAGACCGAGGAGCACCTGAGGAGGTAGCATCTCATCATTCGACCGGTCAGTATGAAATTTTGGGAATAAATTTTATTTAGAAGGGAATTGTAACATCCCGCTACTGGCGCGATGAGCATATGGGTGCAGGTAGAGTCATGGATTGCATATTTAGTGATCGAGTGCTTGTGGCCTCCGAGATAGATCATTTTGCACATGCATACATAGTGACATGCATTCATGATTATTCCAAGATTTAAATTGTGATTATAAGTTGAATTGTGAATTTTGAGATAATTGAGTTAGATTCGATTTTAAAGTGAAATTGGGGATAATTTGAGTCAGTATAATTGAGTTAGAGTGAGAATTGAGTATTAGAGAATTGAGAACTGAAAATCAAGTATGAGATTGAGTGTTTTATATTTTGAGGAATTATGAGAATTTTTTCCGAATTTTTAGAGTTATGAGTTCGGGACCGTGAAATTAGCTTAGAGATTGATGATTGTGATTCCGGTTCAGAAAGTGAGTGGTAAATGGCTTGGGAAAGTTAGATTTGTGAGTTTAATAATTGTTGTGATAAGCCATTGAAATTAGAGATTGAAATCAAGTGAATTCGAGGACTGTGATCTATAGTTTTAAATTAAACCCTATATATATAAGAGTTAGGTTTTGTTTTGGGAGTTAGAAAATTTCTCCTTCTTTCTCTTCTCTCCCGCCGACGGTGTGATCTTCTTCCTTGGGAGAGTTTGCTTGCTTCCTTTCTCCTTGTGGTTGGAGAGTTCTTTAGAAGCTTGAGTCAGGTTGATTGGCTTGGATTGAGGAGTTTATCGTGAGTGAAAGAGCTTGAGAAGTTTTCGGAGATTCTAGGGTTACCGTGCGATTCTATGATTTGGTAAGTTTTATTGTGTTTAATGTTGTATTTATGGTTGTTTATGGCATTTATGGTATTAAATGAGTTCGATAGGGTAGTTAAGAGTGTTTGATGGAGGTTTAATGGAGTATTAATGGCGAAAAATGACGATCGGAGAAGATGAAATGGTTGCACGTCATGACGCTCGACGGGCCACACCGCCGACGAGAAAAGGTGTGTTAAATATGGGCGAGCCGCTTGAGACGTCGCGGCGAGTAAGTTAATTTGATGTCGCGGCGAGCAAGTTAATTTGATGCCGCGGCGAGTGATAGGTTAACGTCGCGGCGAGGCGCAGAGGAATGTTCGCCGCGGCGAATGTTTCTCACGCCGCGGCGAGCGTCCCTGTTGGACCCCGCTGCCGAAGCCCAACGTCTGTCGTGAGAGCGTGGCGGGAAAACGTGATCATAATACATTTAAACAAAAGACCCGCGGAAGAGTAATGGGCCTGTTGAAAAAACATACTTGCAAACCTGCTTATTTAAACAATTACATCCAAACATGCAAATTAAATGATTTAGAAACGAGACCATCGGAAGTTCAATGGACCCATCGTGAAACTTTCGTGTTTTTAAACATATTCCTAATTCATGCTCCAAAGAAGAGTTTCATAAAGATTTACGAATATCTCAAATCAGACCACAACTTTGAATTCAAGAGCCAAAAATCTAAAACACTCTTGAACCAATGATACTTGACATGTAACTAAGGTCTTGTCATCCAAAACATAACATTGAAAATAAATAAACATAATGAAATGAAAACGGAGTGTCAGCCAAACTCGTGGACTCACTCGATCTACGGCTCGCCACCGCGTGGGGAGATTAGAGGGTGAGCTATAAAGCTCGTGGGGACATATTTATAATGGAGTATTAATGGCGAAAAATGACGATCGGAGAAGATGAAATGGTTGTAAGTCGCGACGTCTGCATGGGAGCACACCGCGACGAGAAAAGGTGTGTTCGCGGCAAGAGCCGCTGAGACGTCATGGCGAGCAAGTTAATTTGATGTCACGGCGAGCAAGTTAATTTGATGCCGTGGTGAGTGATAGGTTGACGTCGCGGCGTATGAAAGGAATGTTCGCCCTTGGCGAACGTTTTCACGCCGCCATGAAGGCCCCGCACGTCGCGACGAGGGGGCGAAAATTCTGAAGTGAAATGGTTTAGTCCTTTGAGCATATCTTTTAGTATTGACCTCCAATTGAGATGATTCCAGATTCGTTGTGATCTAGAAAGAGGTTTTCAAGTGAGGTTAATAACAAGAGTTCAAAATTTAATTTAGCGAAGTTCTCAGCCATAGAAAGAGAGCTAATTCTAGTTCCTAAAGTGACCTAAGAGTCAGGTTGTGACTATTGGAGCATAATTTAGAGTTTAAATGAGAGATTTACGAAATTGATGGATATTATTGACCTAGTGAATAGTAAATTTTGGTTGTGAATCGAGAGATAGCGGATTGGGATCAAAGCGCTAGAAAATCATGATCATGCATCATATAATTTTAAATGTGAGACATGCATCGCTGAATTTATTTGATCGAGCATTTAGTGATGAGATGCATTTGAATTTTATAGGCGCTGTTGGATCGATTAACCACGATATTATGGGACTTCCAGGCAGTAGCTCGGAAGTTACAGGTGAGTAACCTAGTTGGTTTCTCGATCTTTGTGTGATAATATGTGCTGTGAGTGTGTGAATTAATTGTTAATGTGAATGATATAAATGTGAGATAAATGTGCTGAGATTGTGAATACTTGTGATTGTGAATCAGTGTATAGAATTATGAGTAAGTGTTCGATTGTGATTAGCGAGTCAAGTGATAATATATGTGTTAGTGATCTGACAAGTGTTAGTGCATGCCTAGCATGATTATAAGCGTAAATAAACAAACAGATTGGAGCAATTAGTGACCGAGCTTTAAGCTCGAATATCAATGAAAAAGGGAAATAGTGCATACCCAGAGGGCTCTCCTATCCCTAATGTGAGTGAGCAGTAGTGCATACCCAGAGGGCCCTCCTACTTGCTGAAAATGTGATAATTGTGAAAAGTGCCCGAATGGGAAAGTGTTAACGCTCAGTCACAACAACATCATAAAATGAGAATTTGCATACATTATGCATCTGACTGTGTAGTGAAATTGAGAATGCGTGTGATATGTGACAATTGTGAAGTGACATGCCTGGGTTATTTTATTGTATAAATGTGTGAATTGTGTCAATTTTCTAATGTGCGTTAAATTATACTATGCGATATATTATGTGTATATGCATGAGTTGGGTGAACCATCAATGATGGTTTCTCATTGAGTTCGCAAACTCACCCAACATTGCTAATATTTTCAGGCGAAAGATTAGAGGTTTCTAGCTCCCGAGATAGGCGCTTTCCGCTTGCGAAGTTTTGGACCTAGTGAAGCGATGGCACACAGTGTTGGTCAATGGAGCGACTTTTGAGGATGACCTAGTATAGACGCCTTTATCGGCTTCCTTTTGGTTTATTGTATTGAGACTTTAGGGACCGATAGATTGGTCTATATTTTGATTGATATTATGCAATGAAAGATTATTATTGTGGTTTTAAATTTTAGTGATTTGCGATCAAGGTTTAATTATTTTGATGCCATGCTAGTATTTAGTGATAGTTGCGTAGAGGTATCACTTCCTTGCATGGGATATACATTGTACTAATTACGACCACTGGGCGTCCCGGCATACCCTATGGTAAGGGGGCCCTATATTAGGTGTCCCTAGTCGCTCGTTATTGGTGGAACAATAATGAATCAAGGCTAGTATGTGTTCTCGATTAATGATCACGTTTATCGATTATGGATATGAGTTATCAAATCGAAACATAGATATATGTTAGAGAACATATATTGGACCGATTCCACAAAGAGAACACTACATGGTTTCATGTCATTAGTGATTCTCAATATGGTTTGATTTTAGTCCTTCGACCAAGTCATCATGGTTCCCTACATGAGGAATTTGGTGTTTTGATATTAGACGGGTTATTCTTAACCAATAATAAGTAGTCTTATGTTGACTTCAAATGAATCACGCGAGGGACGTGAATGACGAGATGAGATTTGTACCTCTCTTAAATGAGAGAGATATCATTTGGGCTTCTTGACAAGTGTGACTGAAGAAATGCGTGGCCATGCTCAAATGAATTGATGAAGAGTTATCAATGTCATTTGTTATAATCAGTCAACTTGGGGATCAAGAAACTATGATTAATCAAAAGTTGACATGTACCATGCCTTATGATTAATCTTGATATCGTGTTACAAAGGGACTTAGCTTATAACCATAATTACAGGTTAAATCGGATTATCGATCCTCATTTGATTTGGGTAGTCGTAATGTCTTGCTAGAGGCCACTTATGACTTATGGGCCTTGAAGTGTGATCAAGCCCATTATCAACATCAAATGAGCCTACAGAGTCACACACAAAGAGTGATGTGATTTGGGCTTATTCTCTTGGGCCTAGTTTATTAGGCATTGAATAAATATATATGGATATATTTATTGCGCTAGATTGAATTAAGTTGTCGGGCTTTTATTATATGAGATATAATGGGCCAAAACTTATTGGGCTTCAATGGGATTAGGGTTTCTCTATAAATAGAGAAACTTAGGTCTCACTAGATAGAGAGACTATTGTCACACGAAACCCTAGCCACCATCCGAGAGGAAAAACGCGTAGCATTCGAAAAGTGTTTCAGATCGCATAGCACACCACAACCGCAGCCCGGATCGTGCATACTTGTGTGGATACCGGTAGAGGGCATTCGCACATTGCAATGTCTTAGAATCCGAAAAGAATCAACCCACCCACAGCTTAAAGGTATTTTCGTACGTCCTAAGTATTTTCGATTATACTTCATGTTATTGTATGGTCTTTTCCACAATGTATTGTGAATACTCGGACTGTACGCGATCCAACAAAATATACATTTGTAAATAGTTATGTAAATAAATATGCCCTTTAGTAAATAGACTAGCAGGTTAACACTGCGCAAATGCGCAGTGAAAGTGCCCAGTGAATTTTTAAATAGGGAAAAATTTAATATGAAGAAGAACTAAGATGAAATGACATTTTCTCAGATAAGATAAAAATACTTTACATGTGTACTATTGAAATCTGCAATATAAGGATACGTTAATCTATAAGTTTTATAATGCGAGTTTCAAAAAATTTCAGAGTGTCGAAGTTTACTTTTTCGAGATCGTTGGCCATCTTTATCATTCGACTAGTTTATACAATTATCACAAGACGTTATATTCATCCGAGCAATATCGATGATAAATCGTGAAATTACATAATTCCTAAAGCAACATTTTTCACATTCATTAGCCAACATTCTTACTTAATAAAAACAGAAAGAATGATAGGAACACATAAATTCAAAGAAAGAATACAAACCAGAAGACATAAACACCGAGTACAACATATATTAAAATCCCGTAAATACATAGTTCACCACACTATAAAAACTTCAACTACGGAAAGTAAAACATGAAACGATAGAAACTAAGAAGAAGCAAAGTCAAAATAAGATGACAAGAAAGTCAAAATAGTTAATAGAGGTTTTACCGCCATGGAAACGCCTTTATTTGTTTCAAAGCTCGAGCAAGATTTCGATTATGTGCTTTCGTTTGGGTGCCTCTGCCATGGGAACGCGTCTTTATTTGTTCCAGCTTCAAGGAGATTTGTGATTATCTCCTCCGTTTGGGTGCCATGAATTTTTCAGATAGCTTGTCAAGTTTCTCGTAACACTCTTCAACTGCTTTTAATGTTTCTCTCGATCCGCATAACTTCGCAGCTTCTCGGAATTATATTTCGTGAACGGTCGTTTTTGTTCGATGAAATAGAAGAAGTCACATTGACTATTGTTATCTTTGTGGAATGGAGAATGGGATGTATTTATGCGTGGTATTAAATAAGGCGCAGACTCAAATGATTTTCCTATATATAGGCAAAACATAGCTCAATGATCAATTGAAACGTGAATCTATGTTTACTGCAATACGTTATTGGTAGTATTTGACATTATTATAGCAGCTACAAGATTATTGTATATAACGAAAAGACGCCTCGATATCCGCTTAGATTTTGGGGTTAAATGTTTTCAAGAAGGATTAGTCAATTGGTATACTCAAGAAGACATAGGAATTGGTAATCAAATTTAACCGAGTTGAAATGACATCAATTGAACTCGCTTAAATGAAGAAGTACTAGAGCAAGTCGAAGAAGCAAAATGAGTGAAGTAGTAAGAGGTTGAAAAGCGATTTAAAGAAGAAAACCGATGAGAAGTTCAAAAGTATTTAAAGCAAAAGAAGTTGTTATATCGATAGATAATCTAATGGAAAATCTTCAATAGTTGGCTAAAAATGACAAACAAGGGTCATCTGTTGATCGATCCGTGGAAGAGGAGTTACTTTCGACATGAGAAAAATGTTTGTACAAGGAAAGAGGATGCCGGTGGTTAAGTAGCAGCTTTACAATTTATGATAAATGTCCTGATATCGAAGTCTGCACTACGGGTTCTTATGCTAGAGTTTTATATCGTTGAAGTAGAAATAATGATGAGACAGCAAAAATTGAAAAACAGACGCAGACGGAAGGTGATAAGCATACGAAAGAAGAAAAAGTTCAAAAGTAAACGAAAGCAAAAGCAGTTGTTATACTGGATAGATAAGCGAAAAATGACAAACAAGGGTCATCTGCTGACCGATCTGTGGGAAAATGGTGGAAAGAATGAGACGAAGCAGAAAAAAAATAAGACGGCAACGAAAGCAGACGGAAGGTGAAAAACAGACGAAAGAAGAAAAGGAGATGGCAGTTGAAAAGAAGACGGAAGCAAAAGCAGACGAAAGGAAAAGCAGACGCAAGCAAAAGGAGAGACAAGCAAAACGAGACGACATCGATGAAAAATGTTTATCTTTCTTGTAGTCATTCATAATGTGTGAATCAGTTTTTGGGTAACACTCTGAAGTGTCCTTGTCTATAAGGTACTTCTGTAGGTTGTGTACAGATACGCTAGACTTTTGGATCGTTGAAGTAGAAATAATGATGAGGCAGCAGACGATAAAAAACAGACGCAGAAAAGAGAGGGAAGCTATTGAAAAGCAGACGAAAGAAGAAAAGGAGATAGAAGTTGAAAAGCAGACGGAAGCAAAAGTAGACGGAAACAAAAGCAGACGAAAGCAAAAGCAGACGCTAGCAAAAGCAGACGCAAGGAAAACGAGACGATACTGCACAGATAATCTAATGGAAATTCTTCAACACCTTGGCTAAAAAGGAGAGACATTAAGGAGAGACAAATCTAAAAAGGATGCCGAAATAAAGAATGCGATCGCAGACTTGGATATGAGGAAGATTGTAAATACGTTAATGAAGATTGTGAAAAGGAGATGGCAAATGAAAAGAAGACGGAAGCAAAAGGCATTTAAAGGAAAAGCAGACGAAGCAAAAGGAGAGGCAAGCAAAACGAGACGACATCGATGATAAATGTTTATCTTCTCAGTAGTCATTCATAATGTGTGAATCAATTTTGGGTAACACTCAAGTGTCCTTGTCTATAAGGTACTTCAGAGGTTGCGACTGACATCTGTAGACTTTTGGATCGTTGAAGTAGAAATAATGATGAGACAAAGCAGACGATGAAAACAGACGTTAAAAGAGAGGAAGCTATTGAAAAGCGCATTTAAAGAAGAAAAGGAGATAGCAATTGAAAGCGAGATGGAAGCAAAAGCATTTGAAGCAAAAACAGACGGAAGCAAAAGCAGACGGAAGCAAAAGCAGACGCAAGCAAAAGTAGACGCAAGGAAAACAAGACGATACCGCACAGATAATCTAATGGAAATTCTTCAACACCTTGGCGAAAAGAGAGACATTAAGGAGAGACAAATCTCAAAAGGATGCCATGAAATAAAGAATGCGATCGCAGACTTGGATATGAGGAAGATTGTAAATACGTTAATGAAGATTGTACTTTGAAGAATTGTAATATTATTACATCGTGTTATTTAAGACGATAGAAGTTGAGACTTCTTTTGCTTTCCTCTACTATTGAACATGCGTCTGTTTTTCGTCTTTCCTCTGCTTTTCAACTTCCGTCTGCTTTTGCTTCCATCCGTTTTCAACTCCTCTTCTCTCTTTTTCGTCTCATTATTGAAACTATGTTGGCCATCGAGAGTAAGCCACATTCATCACTATACTTTCTATGCTTAATTTCTAAATTTTATATGTCAATGAAGTTCTCGGGATGGAGTCGAGTATACTTGAGTTAGTGTCGCTGATGAACATCTCTCCAAGAATTTTTCACAACCACAAGTAGTGGATTTGCCATACACCACATCTACCCCTCAAATGTCTCTCTGGACAACTTCTATCAATCCTCATGGAGCTCTCTTAATTGAAATTGAGAGGATTGAAGGGATTCAACATGATAAATCTCGTCATATCCAAGTCTGTTGAGATATAACCTACAGAAGTACCTTATAGACAAGAACACTTCAGAGTGTTACCCAAAAACTGATTCACACATTATGAATGACCACAAGAAAGATCAAGATTGTTACAATCTTCCTATTGGATCACTAGGACATTGACAACGGACGTGGAGAATGATAGACATGATAAATCTCGTCATATCCAAGTGTCCAAAGACGCCTTCTTTATTTGAGCCATCATTTTCAGACGACAACATGATAAATCTCCTCATATCCAAGTACATGTATGCAGCAAGAGTTGGTGAACATTTATATTCCTTCGACAAGAATGTAAGTGGACAAGAAGAACAGTGAAACTGGAAAACATCCGTATGCACCAAAAAGAAGTGAAAGAAGATTAACAAGTAAGAGAGCAATAAAAGTAAGAGGAAGCGATATAACGCGAATGAGCAAGAAGACACTATATAAGTAGTCACAAGGGCATGGATTGTGGGGCGCGGCGTGGTCGTCGACAAAATATTGCATCAAGATTGAGTCAGAGATTGTGTGTATAGAGAAACGACACAACATGAATGACAATATGAATGAATGAAAAGATATAAACAGATATCGAGAGTCATAAGGGCATGCATTGCGCGCATACCGCCACCGACCAAAAATTGCATCGAAGATCATGTCGGAAGATTGCGCCTATATCGCGCAAGACACATAGATTATCACAAGAGATATATATATTAGTGATTCGATTATTTAATATCCTAATGTAAATAGTATTATTCCTATTAGGTATAATAAAATTTTCGCTACATTAATAAAAACAAATATGGAATGAGCCGTTATTATGATCAGTATAAAAAATATGAATATATTAATGAAGTTGAATAATAATAATGAATATAATAATCACGATAAAATATTTAGAAAGTGATATTGCAAATGAGAATAAATATATGAATGAAGTTGAAAATAATAATGAATTGAATAATCATGATAAAATCATTAGAAACCGATATTGCAAATAACAATAACATTGAAGGTGATGAACCATCTGTTAAGTCAAAATGACTTCACATTTATGACTTTGATTAAGAACAAATAGTCAAGAAAAAATGACGGAGAAAGAAAGATGACGAGAAAGAAAAATGTACTAAGTAGAAAGATGATTGATAATGAAAAACAAACGAAGTAGAAAAGGCATTTGAGAATAAAAAATGCATTTAAGTAGAAAAGAGAGGAGAAAAAAAAAGAGAGAAGTAGAAAAGTAGATGGAACCCAAAAATGTAGCATATGTTACTCTAATCTATCATGACAACACCAGCTCAATCAATCCGCAAAGAATTCGCTTCAAAGATTCAAGAGTGAAGCGGTAGAAGTCGACATCACTTTCAAAGGTTATGTTCGAGAAGAAGGTGGTGCGTCTCAGATCCATGGAAACAGAGTATCAAGAGGCGTATATGTTCATAAAACCATTAAGTGAAGAATGGTTTCGTAAGATCGACGCAATGTCATAATCGTTATGTCAACTCAACAGTCAAGGTAAAGTAACGACAAAACTAACGGCGCCAGAAAAGCTAGCTACAATCGGTAACTTCTCCGACAAGACACTTGTGGAGGGAAAGTCTGATAATCTCGAGGATTTTAATGACTCTAGAACACACCGATTATATCTCTACAAGTTAGGTAAAGCAAAATCATCTCGCGACGGTTGATTTTGCTTTCCAATTTTCTCAAGCATCCAAGCCTAAAAGCTTACGAGAGTCGGGTTTTGCTCAAACAATGGAGCCAGCCATGATATTGAAAAACATGTGAGTTTCGAAGTCATTGAGGAACGATGGTATGGATGTGGAAGCGAGATTGTAAGAGCTGGTTGGAGGAACTTTTTGAGGTACAAGAACCGTATACACAAACGAGGTTTTCGATTTTTGAAGAATGCTCGGTTAATAGACAACGCCTAGTATCATCGTAGATGGTCTATCCGTTGTTGTGACTAAGGAGTTAATAAAGAAGGTGACCGATTGTCCGTTAGTTGGTGAGACCTCTCTAGGAAGGCGGATGGATACGCCAAGTCGGTATGAGAGAGGAAGATGTCAAGACAATTATATGAAGCCAACGATCCATGGGAGAAGAAGAGCTCTAGTTTGGTTCGGCGAGGATTCTTCATGCAATTACATTAAATTGCATTTTACCCAGAAAGCAGTTCAAGAGATTTGGTGACTACGCTGGAGGAACAATGCTTGTTTTACTCGCTAAATCGCAATCCCATCAACTTACCCTTCTTAATCTTTCACTACATGATTAAGGGATGAAGGATACAAATACCTATCTTTACGGTATGTTGCTTACAAGGATTTTAATGAACTGGAGTCCTCCTACATCGAGGACATAGAAGGATTGTACTTGTGAAGAGTAAGGTTGATTCAATCACAACACGGCGAATGGGTGTAACGATCAGAATCAAAGAAGAAGCCGACTCTTCAAGGAGAACTAGGACCGAGGGGAGTGTTTTGAAGATGAGTCGCTTCAAGTTCTCGACCTCAGATGAGTACGAGAACGCCTGCGGATGAATTAAGAAGAATGATTGGAAGACCGCTAATAAAACAGACGAGTCGTCGAATTGAAGCAAGCCAATCCCCAATGACAGAAGAAGGTGCGCCAAAAAGAAAACGACAGAGTCTTTTAAGTGAAATTACAAAGAAGGCAAAGAGATCACGGAGGATTGGAAAGAAGACCGTGTCAACTGCTGGGGAAGTTAGTCGAGAGAAAGAAAATGTTGATGCTGCTCAAATAGAAAAAGAAACTGAGTAGAGGACAGTTCAGGAAACCGCCATTGCTCAACGGGAAGAACCAGTAGACCAAATCCTGGTTGAGGAGAATTGTAGTGAAGGACAACCAGACGGAATTGTGGAATCAAACTCGGACAGTGATGAACGTTGTCTGATGGTATAAAACTATGATCGGTTTTTGCGAAAACAGAGGCTGAAGATCAGAATGGTCGAAGTGGTTAGCAGAAGGAGAACTGCTAATGCATTCTCAGATTGAACGAAGAAAGAAGATAGTTCTTGTGGTGCGACTATGTTGATTAATAGTAAGACATGGGAATTACTAAAAGAAGATGAAAAGATGTTCTACCATGCTTTGAGGACGCCGCTACTAAGCCATACCCTTCAAAATGTCCCTGCAAACCGTGTACTATTTTTTCGATCACCGAAAGTACAAAAATAAAAGTTGCACCAGATATTCAGCCAAGATATCCTGGGATTTGACTAGGGAAGTCAAAATTGGTTTGTAGATGTAATAAAGATGAAGCGAAATGTAGCTATATCTTGACAAGAAGGAAGACTGTCTAGTGGGGAAGTGTAATAACAGGACATTTATTGAGTTCCTTGTTCGGAGGGTTCTGCGTATTACCGCCTCAATACAAAGGTCTATTCAAGCAGATGCATTACTCCCGCAAGGAAGACATTGTTCATCTTGCTCGCCCATTTGACTTAGATCTTTGTGAAGTGAAACGCTTATTCGTCCACCAATGATTGAGATAAATGAAGAATATATTCGACATCGATGCTTATACTACTCAATCCCATTCCTCCTCCCTCGGGAGATGTTTGTCAAACCTCCTTGTCGATTGACCGACCGTGATGAACTTAGCAGATTACGTCGTGAATTCAATGAGATGAAGGAGACGATGAATGATCCAAGAAGATGATGATAGAATTGCTAAAGAGCCACCATGGTTAATCATTTTTATTATAACAAATAGGGGAGGATAAGAGCGGGAAAGAAGAGAATGAATAAGGGAGAAGAGGATAAGGTAAAAGAAGAGAGTGTTGAGAAATGAATGTGTGACTCAAGTAGAGCGAAGAAAGGAAGAAGTCAAAGAAGAAGTACTGAAGATAAGTTTTTGTTTTCTTCGAAATTTTGTAATTTTGTTTTTTTTTTAATATAGTTTATTATCATCAAAAAGGCGGAGATTTTTAAGTTCAAATGACTTTAGTTAGATATGATTTTGATGAACAACAAAAAAAACAAACAAAAAACGAACACAGACAAAGTAAAGCAGACGCAGACATAAAGCAAACGTAGACGCGAAGCAAAGCAGACGCAAACACAAAGCACACGCTAAACAAAGCATCATGCATACTGAGAGCAAGAAAGCGACGAGACAAAGCGAGGCGGACGCGAATAGTAAAGCGACGCAGATGCAAATAGTAACATAGACGAAGCGTGTATAATGTTTGAGGAGAACAATCAAGCGAGCACGCAAGAGTCGATTCGAGTTGGTTCGTAACTCAATCGATTAACTGCTTTAAAGATTAAAGAAAGAAGAATGAGGAAGCGATTGGAGACGAAGGCTAAAAATACAAGTCAAAGTCGAAGATTGTAAAGTTAGACAAGGTGAGAAAAAGTGATCGTAAAAGCATAAAGTCCAAATTTAACCGAGAGCTATTTTATCAGTAATGACCTTTTAATACTTTTAGAGAGAAAGTAGTATGCACTCAGCCGTGACAAAATATTGCATCGAGTCAGATGATTGCGTGTATATCGCGTGAAGACAGAAGATAAAATATTGGATGAGAAGGTTGGGTCAGAAAATTAACGAAATTAAAAATTAAAGTTTAAGATTTGCATTGTATTAAGTAGTAAAACAGATTAAGTAGAAAAACAGAGGCATAAAGAAAAACAGACGAAGTAGAAAAACAGACGGAGAATAAAAAACAGACGGAGAAAGAAAATAAGAGACGAAGTAGAAAAGTAGACGGAAGCCAAAAACAGTCGCATATGTTACTCCAATGTATTTCCACAACACCAGTATAATCAATCTGTCAAAGAATCCGATTCAGCATTCAAAAGTGAAGCACATACAAGTGAGACATCACTTTTTGAGTATCAGTAGGCAAACATGTTAACAAAACCATTAAGTGAAGAACGGTTTCAGAAGATCAGACGCAATGTGATAATGGTTATGTTAAGTGAACAGTCGAGTAGATGTAACGAGAAAACTAACGGCGTCAAAAACAGTGAGGCACGGTGGTAACTCTCTCGACAAGAAAGTGTGGAGGAAAGTGTGATAATCTCGACGATTTCAATGACTCTAGAACACTCAGGACTATATCTGTAGAAGTAGCCTAAAAGTAAAATCATTACGGTTATTCTCGTCTCTAGACAGTTCATTTTGCTTTCCCAATTCTATCAAACATCTAACCCTAAAAAGCTTACCAGAGTGAGTTTTTCGTTCTGAAACAATGGAGCCAGCTATGATATTCGGAAGACATGTGGATTTCGAGTCATTGAGGAATGATGGTATGGATGTGGAAGCAGAGATTGTAAGAGCTGGTTGGAGGAACTTCTTTTAGGTACGAGAACCAGTATACACAAATGAGGTTTTCGACTTTTGGAAGAATGCTCGGCTAGTAGACAAAACTGTAGTATCTTCAGTAGATGGTATATCCGTTGTTGTGACTAAGGAGTTGATAAAGAAGGTGACCGATTGTCCGTCAGTTGGTCACACCCTCTCTACCAAGGTGGGATGGATGTCTGAAGTCGGTATGCGAGAGGAAGATGTGACAAGACAATTATATGGAACCAATGACTCATAATAGAGGAAGACCTCGAGTTTGGTTCCGAAGGCTAGGGTTCTTTATGCAATTTTGTTTAATTGCATTCTACCCAGAGCAGGTTCAAGACATTTGGTGACCACTCAGACTAACAATGTTTGTTCTACTTGTTGAATGGTAATCCCATAGACTTACCTTCTTAATCTTTCATTACATGATTAGGGGATGAAGGATTCAAATAGTTATCCTTATGGGATGCTTGACAAGGATTTTAATGAATCGGTATCGCTCTACACAAAGGATATAGAAGGACTATGGTTGTGAAGAGTAAGATTGATGCACACACCATACGGCGTATGGGTCTGAACACAGTGATGAAAGAAGAAGTGGACTCTTCAACAAGAACAAGGACTGAGGGGGAGCTTCCAAGCAAGAAGACACGAACTTCAAGTTGTGAAGTTGAAGTGAGTATGAGATCGGCTCCGGATGAAATAAGGAAAGTGTCAGGAAGACCGTTGATAAAACAGGCGAATCTTCAAATCGAAGAAAGCCAATCCCGGAGGACAGAACAAGTTGCGCTAAAAAGTCAAGGAGAAAGTCTTCTAAGTGAAGCTACAAAGAAGGGAAAGAGATCACGGAGGATTCGGACTCTGAGGCAACAAGAACAAAAGAATGTCGAGAGCAGTGTGAAGAATCTTCTCCATGTGGTGCACCTAGACAAACAAGATCCTTAGTCTCTATTCTGGAAGAGGATAGAGGCATAAAAACCAAGGAGACCAAGAAGAAGAGAAAGGCGGAAGCGAGAAGAGAAAAAGGTGAAGCCGACAAAACTTCAAGACTAACAGAGGCGGTCAAGGAAGGCGCTAGGAAGTTAGTCGGAAGAAAGAAATCTCGATCTTTTTCAAAGACAAAAAGCAAATGAGCAAAGCGAGTTCAGGATATCCCTGTTAACCAACTAGTGGAGTTTAATCTGGTTCAGAGTACTCTTGTTAATGATCAACTGGTTACTGAGATATTCAACTTTAGTGAGGACACCAAAGGAAGTATCTGTTGAATCTAGTTTGATCGTTCATGACTATTCGAATATTTAAGAAAGGATAAGCTTGAAGTCGGTGGTTGAGAGCGTGACAAGAAGGAGTACTTCAATCGCTATCTTGACCAACCCAGAAGACAAATAAAGGTGTCTTGCGACCTATTTTGATAAATAGTGAGTCATGGCACATTTTGAATGAAGAAGAAAGGAACTTCTATGATACTTTAGAGGTATTTGGTACAAGGCCATACCCTACTCAAATGTGTTCTCGATCGCACTATTTATCCAATCCACGAATAGATCGTAATAAAGGTTGTACAGACATACACCCACGATATCCATTGAATTTGAATAAGGGAAGTGAAGCTATTTCTGAAGAAGATAGTGATGATCGTCCTCGGATCAAATAGCGTAAGAAGTGCATAAAATTAATGAGGCATGCGCTTTTACACAAAATAAAGGCGATGCGAATGCATTTATCTTGATAAGCAAGAAGACCGCCCGATGGGGAAGAATAATGAGAGGAAATTCTTTGAATCCCTCGTTGACACGATTCTGCGTATTAGACCCCTATCTCATACATTGTATATTCAAGCACCTTGCGTTACCCCGCAAGGAAGGCGATTCTTGATCTTTGCTGCCCATTTGACTTAAATCTTCCTAAAGTCGCGTCGTTGATTCGTCCACCGTCTATTGTGCATAATGAGGAGTACCTCCGACCTCGATGCTTATACTACTACAATTCGTTCATCGCTCCCTCGGCAGATGAAGATCAATCGCCTTACCGGTGACTCGAAGATGAACTCAAGAGACACGGGGAATTGATGAGATGAAGGAGACGATGAATTATCGAAGAAGATGATGACAGAACTACTAAAGAGTCGTCATGTCTTAATGATTTTTATTATAACAAATAGGAGGAGAAGAGAATGAACAAAGGGAGAAGAGAGCGATTTGAGAAAAGGATGTTGAGAAAAGCAGTTGTAAATGTAGCAGACGGAGAAAGGAAGAAGTCAAAGAAGAAGTTTTGTAGATAAGTTTTTTTTTTTTTCATAAGATTGTATTTTTTCCCTTGTATATAATTCGTGATCATCAAATTATAACAAATTAACTTTACATGATTTGTTAAAGGGAGATTGTTAAGTCCAAATGACTCGACTTAAAAATATTTTGATGTATCATAAACAAAATAAATAAAAGGAAGTTAGATGAGCGAAATCGAACACAGACAAAGTTGAAGACAGAGGAAGTCCAACACAGACGATTTCAACATTGGGAAGTCGATGACGAAGTCGAACACGATGGTGTGAACACAGAGGAAGTCGAGTTGAATTCTGTAACTCAACTCATTAACCGTTTCTTTAAAGATTTTACATTCAAGCGTTATCATAACTTAAGGTTTTTTAGTTGTATGAAATGGATTTTTCAAAGTTTAGATATAGAGTTATCGCTAGGTGTCTAAGAGGAAGATATATAGTCGCCTAATAAAAGAGTAAAGTTGAGCAGTTCAACTGTTTGCGATACTCATGTTTGCTTACTACGAATACGTTATACAAATAAATTATTTTGACCGTGTCCGTAAGTCTATGACGATGAATTGAAACGTCATTTTGTGTTACAGTTCACTGCAATACGCTATTGGCGGTGTTTGACATGATTATTATTTTTAGACGGAAACTCTTTGACATTATTATAGCGGCTAGAAGATCGTACCTATTAATTGAAAACTCAATCTACGTGGACAGAAAAACTATGAGACGGATCCTATTGAAAAGTATGTAAAGCCAAAATGAGTTGACATATATGATTTTAATGAATAATAGACAAAGAAAAACATCGAAGTACAAAAATGCATTTAAGTAGAAAAAGCAGACGGAGAATGCGAAAGCATAAATAATATGTTGACTTCGAGTCTTATTAATAGCCTTAGTGTTCAAGCGCTTCTTCAATCTTGCTTCTTGAACCTTGAAACAAGCAGTTATTTAGTGAAGTTCTGATTTTTACTTTTGCTTTCGTCTGATTTTGATCCTCCGTCTGTTTTCCTTCTTTCGTCTACTTGTCACATTTTGTCTGCTTTTAACGTTCACGTAAATATGAGTTAATTGTCCAAAGAATATTGGCCTTTAGTTATGAATTTTTATATATTTAATATGTTGATTTGGAGGAAAATTTCAGTCTTGAGAATGCCAGCGACTTTAGAGCACACCGACAAGGCCCTTTGTATAACTTCAAATCGAAGCTGCTCGAGTAGCATCAACCTTTAGAGGTGTTATCTTTCTCTCTCAAAATCCTTTCCAAGGACATAACCATTCAAGAACAGATTATCTGAATTAGATTAAAATCGAAGCAATGGGCGGAGCTATGATGTATGGAAAGCATGTGGACTTGAATCTCTGCGAAGAGATGGAATGGATATCGAAGCAAGATTATTCGAGGCGGTTGGAGAAATTTCTTGAAGTCCAAGAGGATGTATATCAAATCGGTATTTGATTTTGGAAGTATGCACGAGATGGTGGAAAAGACTATTGTCTCAATGGTAGACGGACTTAGCATTATTGTGACAATGGACTTGATTGAGAAGGTTACTGGATGTTCATCCGTTGGAGAGAAGCTTTGTAGAAAGGCGAAATGGATGACCACGGTCGGTTTAAAGGAAGAAGATGTTACTAAACAGCTTTATGGAGTGAATGACATATAGGAAAGGAAGACCTTAAGTCTGGTCCCAAAAGCTAGGATTCTTCATGCGATTCTGCTCAACTGCATCATACCAAGAGCGGGTTCAACACACTTGGTAACTACCTTGGATGAGCAGTGCCTATTCTACCTGCTGAACCACCAACCAGTAAATTTACCATTTTTGATCTTTCATTATATGGTGAAAAGAATGAAAGATACAACAAGTTATCCGTACGGCATGCTGTTGACAAGAGTTTTCAGAGAATCGGGAATTCGTCTTGGAAGTGGAAAAGACCTAAGAGCCCCTGTAAAAAGTGCTATGAATTTAGGTACTATAAACAGAATGGGCTTGAAGGATCTGAACAGTAGAAACAGAGATTCTGAGAACACAGCTAGGATTCAGCGTGAGGGTTTACAGAAGATAACAGAAGGTGGGTCCAAAAGAAAAGCAGAGGACTACATCCGATCTGCAGACGCATATGATGCTACAGTTGCATTTCTAGAACTCCCAGCAGATAATGATCAACCTTCTTTGCCTTGTGACTTGCATAATGAAGTACAAAGTTTAAGTCAAGAAGTAAAAGAACAGAAGGAAACAATGAATCGAATGGAGAAGATGATGATGACGGCGTGCGAGCGAGGATGATAGATATCGAGAAGATCTTTGTCGTAATTTATGCAGAGTCATGACCATTAATTATTTTTTATTATAACAAATAGGGGGAGAAGAAGAAAATGGAGAAGAATATGGGAGAATTAAATGAAACCATTATGTCAAAGGGGAGGAAGATCAAACTGAGACAGAAAGGCAGATGAAGATGAAGAAAATATGAAGTTGGCGTTTTCTTATTCTATTTTCTTTTTTTTTTCTTGTATAATTTGTTATGATATATATATATATATATATATATATATATGTGTGTGTGTGTGTGTGTGTGTGTGTGTGTGTGTGTGTGTGTGTGTGTGTGTGTGTGTGACTTACGTCGATGGAGAGGAAGCTTCTTATAGGCTTTGTCAAAAAGTTGCATTTAAAATTATTAAATGACTAAAAGACAAAAATGAAGATGGTGTTGGAGTGTGACATGTGGCCATATGCAGAAGGAAAAACACCTATTTGAAGACTAAAAGAGGTGGATGATGGTGAGTTTTGAAATCGAATGAAAAAGGGTTTTGAGAAAATCCTAAGCTTTCATCTCTTCTGCGTCAATCATCTTCAAGCTTGTTCGGCCGCAAGCTTCCTCCATCATCTTCTCCAAGCTCACAGTTCTTATGTTCACTTAGTTTTAAACAAAAATTTAAAGGTTTGATTAACTTTGATTCACCTGACCTTTGTGAAAAGAAGTTAGTATTTACCAAAACATTTTAAAAGAAGAATAAGTTTAGATATAGAGGTATCGGCGAGGTGTCCGGCGGGGAAGATATGTAGTCGGTTAAGGAAAAATTAAAGTTGAAGAGTTGCGATTATGTTAAATGAGGCGATCTTGCGGGATGATAAAGTGAAAGAGAAACGATTTACCTTGAGAAAAGTTAAAAACAGTTTAAATATGCACAAAATAGTTTCCAAGAAGGATTAGTCAATTTGTATACTTCAAGAAGGATTATGGAATCGGTAACTGAAATTTAATGCGGGTTGTAAATGACATCAAGTTAACTGGTTTAAATTTGTTAGTTCATATTACGATGAAGAACACCTTGGTTGTTTGTCAGTTTTTCGTCAAGGTGTTGAAGACTTTTCACAAGATTACCTGTCAGGAATGCTTGTAGGCTACTCATCTTGATGATGATAGTTCGCAACCGCATAACGAAGATGACATGGGGAGTGGAAACAGTTCAAAGAAATTAGATGATATAATACAAACTCCATCATCAGGAACTGACACAGATAACGTTGAGGATATTCCAGAAACCAGTGGATTGAAAAAAGATTGGAACTATGGGATTTCTGATCCAGAAGATCTAATAACTGGAGCGAAGATGGACGAAGTCAGCAAAACAGACGAAGTTGAGAAATAGACGAAGTCAGAAAAGCAGACGAAGTATGGGAAGAGATACAAACACAGACGAAGTTGAGAACACAGACGAAGCTGATAAGACAGACGAAGTTAACAACACAGACGAAGTTCACAACACAGACGAAGGTGACAACACAGTCGGAGTTCACAATATAGACGAAGTTAACAACACAGACGAAGTTAACAATATAAATGAAGTTGATAAAGCAGACGGAAGCACATGCAAGATTCAGTTTCAGTTAGGTACAGACGTCAACTGAATAATTGTTTCTTTGAAGATTCAAGAAGAAAGAATCAAGAAGCAGTTACAGATGAAAGTTCTAAATACAAGTCGAAAGTTATGAGAATCTGGGTTTTTTCCTATTACGACGATTATCTGCAGTAGATTGGGCCTCTGATTGTGGCGTACATTCGCTGCTGCTCATCGGCTTATCCATTTGTGACGGCGAGTGGTATTCAGCATCGGAGAATCTTTTTTCGAGACATTGTTTAGCTGACAAAGAAGAATCAGGAATTTTATCTGAAAATATCAAAAACCAACATATATTAAGCAAGCAATATAAGTGGAGATGAATTTAAACTAAATGCCACATACGAAATAATTACGATGATGTTATAGATAAAATCAAGATGAAGTAAGAATAAGAAGCACCGAGAGCGGTGAAAGTGAAGTCATTGTATTTCATGATCATCAATTTTTGGCGATAAACAACGAGAATCGTTGCACCCCTTTGAAGACCGAAAGTGTTTCTTGGCTTCACGTGTAGAAGAAAGTTATCGCTTTTCAATTGTGCGTATAGTTTCTCCAAGGGGAGATCGATGTTCTTATAACGGGAAAAAAAATTTGTCCATTGTCAGTGGAATAAGTAGACGAAGATACTTGTGGTGATTAAACTGGAAATGTAAATGAAAGAAGGAAGGAAAATATAACCTCATTGTAATCTGCATAGCTTCAACGGTGGTAAAGTTTAATAGTTTTTCAGCGAGGTCGGCGAAAATCGAAGCCGTTATAGTTCCAGTTTTGTCGGTCAAATCCATGTCATATCGGCATCTGTTCAACAAAGTCACAATAGTCAAAAAGGAGAAGGGTAGGCAAAAAAGTAGTGCAGGTGACATGGAAGTTAAAAAGTTATGCGAAAATTATGGACTGGACACGGAAAGAATAAGCAAGAAATGGAAGATTGCAAATAGAAGCACAAACCTTGGCTCTGCTGTCCGTTTCTCTCTATAGTAATTACAAGTGAAGAGAACTCCAGATGCAGCAGCTGTAGACCGGAAGCATTTGTTGCATGCCATATACCATAATTTTTGCAAAATGTGCTGAAAAGATATTTTGGCTTCAATCCATGATATCTAAGGAAAAGTCGCTAAGAATGTTCAGAGGAAGAAGTTTCAAATTCAATATGTGAGCGGAATATGTAGATGCGATTACCTTGGGCGTAGAATCTAGAGACATGATCTTGGTGATATTCGATGAGAACCGGAAGATATCTGAGGATTATATGTAAAGTAAGATTTTCCATCGACGACGTTTTGATGTATTTGTTATTTCGTTGTGCCCTGTAACATAGTAATTATATACGTGACAAAATAAAGACATTTGTAAATTCGTACATAATTTGTAACAAAATGTTAATAACGTTGTAGGTAACATAATGGATTACCAATTTTTGAGATCCGCAACTTCTTGCATGGGTGGGTCAACGAGGATGGCTGAGTCGAACCACGTTGACAATGCAATAGCTAACATTTAATAAACATTTTCTTAGATAGAATGAAAAGGGACAGAGTAAGATGTGTTATTATGAGGAAGGAAATAATACCGTTAAAGAAATTAACTTTCAGTTTTGTGCAAACAATAACTGGATGAGAGTGAAGTGAGTCCATAATTTTCTGGCCCTCGTTCTCAACAAAACAATTCCAAAGCGATAGTATGACTGTTTGTTGCCTACAAAAAACCACAGATTACGAGAAGATGATAAATTTGTTTATCTCTGACACAAAATAGACACAAAGATACAGAGTGAGAATTACTCTTTATTCATGATAACAAATTTTGACGATCGAAGCTTTTCCGTCTCTCATGACATCTTTTTTTCCAACAATTCAACGGACGACGCCAAAATATCTATCATGTGTTAAAGATTAATGTAATCACTAAGGGAAAAGTTATTGTAACATTGTATGAACAAATGTATTAAGCATCTGACCAACAGATTTCTGCTTGTCGTCGACATAGTCCATAAGACTTTGGAAAGGTGTGAAGTTGAAAATCGAGAGGATGATCGCATCGTGTTGTGTCGTGAGTTCGATGGCCGTGCGGCTGGTGAGAATCCACTGTATCTCCAAATTTTTAGTTTGATACTGAGGGGAAATTGATTTTACAATTGCATTAGAAATGATATATTGCTGACACGTAAGATGTCCCCAATTCTTTGGATATCATTGTTGAATATGATACCCTCAACTTGCGACCCCTGTTAATTATGAAGGAATTATGGATAGGTAAGTTGAAAAAATCTAAAAGGAAGAAAGTGTAATCGATATACCTTAGAATCGCAGAAGACAAACTTTTGTCTTCTAGTCGGTGAATTCACCGAAGCAACCACCTGTTGTTTTTCTTGGACCATCACTTTACAAGACCATGATTGCGCTCCAGGGAAAATTTTGTTTATCAATAAACGATTATCCATGCTGAAAGAAAATGTTGGATGGTGAAGCCAAGACAAATAATAATGTGAATCGAGAAAACAAACAAATAATATACCTGAGACGAAATTTGATGTGTTATAATTTGACTAATTGGAATATTTCACGGAAAACAATATTCCTTGTCTTTTTCCGAAATCTGAAGATTGAAAAGTTCCAGGAATAATAAGAACTTTAACTGATTCAGGAGTTCGCGCCCTTGACAGAGCTACATATAACTGCCCATGTGAGAAAAGCAGGTGACGGAGATAAATTCCAACATGATCAAGTGTTTGACCTTGAGATTTGTTTATAGTCATTGCAAAACATAAGCGAATTGGAAATTGTGTTACGATGAATGGAATTCCATTTTTTCGTCACGGAGATTGCAAGGAATCTTAGGTATAAAATGATTTTTCCTTTGTGAGGTCCAAACACAATTTCATTTGAAATTGTATGATCTTTAGTTATGCATATCAACCTTGTTCCATTGCATAATCCTTCCGTTGGATTTAAATTTCTCGAAGCATAATTGAGAGCCTTCTTTCGGAAAAGCTTATGAGGAGGTAGACCTTTAGGATTCAAAAAATTGAAAAAATCTTGATAATCAGCTTGATGTCTGCGATCAACCGTCTAGTCAAAACTCACATATGAATGCAAATCTCCTGTTAATTTCTAAATCATGATGTCATTAATTTCATGAACACAACTATTTGTTGGACATAGCACGCATCTGTTTATCATCTGATATGGGTCGGATGAATATAAGCTCAGCTCAAGGAAGACGTTTTCCAATAACCTAGTGAGGATAATTGTATATTAGGAAAATATAATCGTAATGGAAAAAAAGGGTAGTATGTCGTTTAATGAAAAAAGAAGTGACCTATTAACAGATTGATCCTTGTTGTCGTAAGGAATAATGAGTTCATTTGGTAAACATATTTGATCTTGTTCATGCATTGGTTCAGAGCCTTCTCCAACCCGCAATAAGAAATCACAAAAATTTGGATTTGAGATAGCTCTCATATTTGTCGTTAAACAGAATTTAGAGATGTGGCGCCAGAGATGTGAATTTACAAGACTTGAATCAATGAGTTGTTGTTTCATTGCTTGGTGAATAACTGGCAATGTTTGGTGAAAGTCGCCACCAAATACAACAATTTTACCGCCGAAAGGCTGATCAGAGTTCATGATATCTTGAAGTAAGCTGTGAAATGCTTTGATGGCTTCTCCTTTTGCCATGGAAGCCTCGTCCCATAAAATAATTTGGATTCAAATATCAATTTTGCAACACCGCTCTGCTTGCTCAATCGACAAACTTTTGCTTTGATAAATCAAGCGGGATTTTAAATCTTGAGTGAGTCGTCCTACCTTGGGAAGAATTGACGCAAAGAACGCTCGATGTCGCCATACTTGTGATTGCAATATGTCCTTGCGATCGTAAAGTTGCAAGAAGAACTCGATATAAGAAAGTTTTACCTGTTCCCCCGGGACCATCGATAAAATAACTTGCAGTCGTTGAAGTGAGAACTGAATTCATTATTAAATCAAATATGTGCTTTTGTTCGCTGTTTAGTTTTGATTGTAATAAGAGGTCTTCTTCATCAATCTCTATATTCATCTCACATTCTACCTCCTTAGTCTGCTGCTCGTGGTAATCAGTACGAAATTCATGTTCAGTGAAATGATAATCAGCTAAGCTTTTTCCCATTTGTTGGAGAGATTTATTGATATCTTGAAGAGCCATTTTTGTAATATCATCACATGTATACGTATTAGAAGAAGAATAAGCATATAAGTAGTCAGAGCAGAGGTGGTCGTGAAAGTTTCCCGAGTTCCTAGGATTTGCGGTGAGCAATACAACAAGAGTGTAGCAAATAACAATCTGAGGGATGTTGGCATTTGAAATATGACAGCTTCGTCAAGTGTTTGTCATATGTAAGAGTCAGATGCTAGCAATCCTAATTGCAGTGCAGCATCCCTGAAACAGTTCAGCTTTTCACCATCAACAATTAACAAATTGTCAAACGATGTTAGTCCTCTAACATTTGCCAACAATAATCTCAAGTAATACCTTTCTCCTTCTCGAGGGTCAACAGTAACTAATCGTCCTATGACTTTTCTCCGCTTTCTTTCTGACCACATCCTTGTTTTCTGATTCCAAACAAAATGTTGGGGGAAATCCGCATACAAACATTTCATTTCTGCAGCCTTTTGATTTGTTGAATTGGTCCAAAAAAATTGTGTGAGCATTGTTTTGGTGAAGTCAATATTCCTCAATAAATACGACAAATTAGCATCTTTTGTGAAGGAAACACATTGTTGATCTGGAAGGTGAACTTGGAGTATATAGATGGATGGATTAATCTCTGCGAGGTGGAATTCATATATGCGCCATAAAGCTTCGGGAGGTGAAATCCAACGCCTTCTTGGAAATTAGTTATTTCGCCAATATCGGACCTCGTTTCTTGATCGTTGATTTGAAGTTCACAAGGTCGTGGCCCTTAAACACATATTTGTATAAATATTTAACAAGCTTCACGATGGAACATATTTCAACATTAATGTGGCGGTCAACCAACATGAGAAGGTGCAGGTTATGAGGAACCACCCATCTATTATCAACCTCGTGTGCGAAATTTTAACTTTTCTTCCATCATCTCTACGTCTATAGCAGGGATAACTGTCTTCGCCATGGACAGTGAAAGGAGTAAAATCCTTGGGGTAGTGACTTTTGCATACACCATTTCTCATGCAAGGGTAGTGTTTGTTCATAAAACCACAAGGACCGTGGATCATATGCTTAATGACAAGAGAATATAATATGGAATTGTGATCAGGATTAGGTATTTCAGCTGATATGATTTGATCATAGGAATTTGGATTCAACAACTTAAATTGTGGTTGAAGTATTAGAAGCATGTGAGCATGAGGGAATCCACGCTTTTGAAATTCAATTACGTAAACAAATGCGGCAACATCCCCAAAAATTGCTTTTTTGATCAACTCATTTTTCAGAATCTCAAATTTAGCCCTGAACACTCTGGACAATAAATCTGGTCTGTCTTGTGCTTTTTCGTGGAATTTCAGATTGTCTTGTATTTCCTTCCACATAGGGTTGCAAGTCATAGTGAGAAAAATATCTGGTTTCCCATATTTTTGCACTAGAGCCATTGCATCCAGATAACGCCGTTCATGTCCTTGGGCGCCTATAAATGAATTTGGGAGGACAACTCACGCCAATTGTAGAAGCTTGGTTTGACCAATATTAACGCTATCTAAAACACCCGCAAAATTTCGTTAGTATTTAGATTCTGTTTTTCCTATGGAAGTCAAGCCGTGATGTTTCAATCTTTATATAAGAACCAACAACGAATTGTTGTAGTAGTCTTAAGCTGTGGATAAGCATGGATTCATCATAACTTCTCATTTGAAGTCGATAGCAGTAATACTCTCTCGCAGATACTACGCCATGTTTGGAGTTCGCTTCTTGAGTAATTAGTAATAGCAAGAAAAAAATGATAAATGAATTTAGACCAATTAGACAATATTTGGCAACCAAGGGAATAAGCACAAAACTAACCTATCTTTTCGAGAGCAAATAATTCAGCTGGTTCAGTAAAAGTGGATAAAGGAGCACCGCTTGTTTGATCAGAATCATTGTTGCTATTTGTTTGTGAATTTAACCGCTTAACGCGAGGATACCATCCTGATTCACCCCGTGGAAACAAAAGTGGGTATTGAAGCGGGTCATAGCATGCATAATAAGATCGAATTCTATAGCTGGGACCTACGTGACTGTAGACTTGGATATGAGGAGATTTATCATGCTGTTCATCATCAGTTTCAGTCCATATAGCAGCTACTTGTGATGTAGTAGGAAGATTGTAAACGCGCTGATCAAGACCGGGATAACACCTGAGAACAATTTGCTAATTTTCAAGGGAAGGAATATCTTTAAGACGGCGAAAGAACCTAGCATAAGGATTATCTTCAAGAATTGTCATAATCAGCTTCAATGTACTTTCACGAAGTTTATCAGAACTGTTCACCCTTTGTTGTAGTTCTTCATCGGTATCAAAGAAATAAAGTTGGACTCCAAATACTTTATTGCTTGTCGGCACTAAACTGTCAAGGAAATGGTAAACTTGTCCTTGAACACGGAATGTATAAACTCCCATTGTGTTTTTCGTGAGGTCACGATCATATCTGGCTCCATACAAAGTGAAAGCTAGATTGTTATTGTATGTACGAACATTCTTTCTCAAATGTTCAGATTCTTCGTCGCTATTTAGAAACAAACACTTTAAAACATAAGGCATCTGAGGAGCAACAATAGAAATTTGTCCAGAAGAGCAACAAAACGATGGAGGTTCAAGGTAAAATCGTTTTGCGTTACAATATTGACAATCTGGAACAGAAGGGAGTTGTTGAGGTTCAACTGGTAAATTCTACAACGATTTTAATGTTGAAGGAAATGTGCGATGATTTATCCCTTGAAACGTAAAAAGGACATTATCATTATGTGGAATAGTTTGGTTGGAAATAGTTTCAATATAGTGAAAAAAAGGTACCTTCACTTATGCGATCAGCATGGATATCAATACAGGGGTCACGTATTTGATGAAAAGAGGGTTCATGACTCCAAAGTTGGTGGTGGAAGGTTCGATATTAATGAAAGAATCCTTACATTGAGGAGAAATTCTTTCTTTGAAGTGTAGATGAGGTGGAAGTTGTGTTTTTGCGTTTGATTTTGTCTACGCCTGTCAACAATTCTTGTTTTTTCATTTGTCATTTCGGCATATTTTGACGTCTTTTAGCATTTCTATCCATATGTAAATACCTGAGGAATCGACATAAAAAGAACGTCTTTGATCTATCCATTCATGATGTTCGGTACAAATGAATTGTCAAATATATATATACAGGCCTACATGCATTGATATATATATGTATATATATATATATATATATCTATATAGCTATATCGATATATATATAGAAACAATAAAATTGAATATATATTATAAATCGTATCACGAAGAAACATGTAAAAAAACATTCTGTTTATGCTCTAACAAACAATTTATCCAACAAACATGATTATAAACCATTTAAATAACCATAGCAGAATTTATAAAATAAATTTATTTCATTTAACTACAGAGATACCTGACTACACGAAGAATGCAGCAGAGAATAAGCAGAGGACCTAGAAAAAATGGAGTATACATGCAATCAGAAAGTAAAAAGGTAATAAATTTATTTAACCTAAGCATATATACCTTAGTACTCGAAGAATGCAGCAAAGAATAAGCAGGGGGCCTTAAAGAAATGGAGTATAAATGCAATTCGAGAATCTAGAACGGAGAATTTGATCACTAAAAGAAGAGGGTACTTGAGACAAGTAAAGTTTGCTCGCACAAAATGTTTTTGGTTGGGGTAGATTTGCTTTAAGGGTTAAGACAGAAAGCAGGTAAGATGTTATAATATGAGCAGCGTTAAAGGTGTCGAGTTGATTTGCGTGCGTAGATCAAATTTGGTTGTAAGTTATTTTGATGCCAAAGGAATGGCCCTTGAATGATTGATTGACAAACGGATGCAAAAAGCCAAGCTTCGGAAGAAGACGAAATGATTGTAGAAGGTCAACTGTGAGGAAGAAGAGTTAAGACGTCAATCGTATTTCGGTGTTTACTTTTGCAACACGCTATTGGCGATGTTGATTTTGATGAAGTACAAACAATGATGAAAAGGAGAGGATGAAAACAAGGACGAAGTTGAAAAGCGACATAAGTTGAAAAGCGAGATAGAAAAAGCGGTCTGCAAGTTACAGATCCTCATGTTTGGTTAGTTCTGCAATACGTTAACGTATGAATTGAAACGTCAATCTACATTGCTCGATCTACTAATTGAAAACTCAATCTATGCGATGAATAAATCATGCACTTAAAAGGACGAGATTGTTAAGTCAAACGAAATAATGATGTAAAAACACACGGAACCTATTGAAAAGGATATTAAGTCAAAATGACTTGAGTTTTATGATTTTAATGAATAACAAACGATGAAAAACAAACGAAGTACAAAAGCAGACGAAGTAGAAAAAGCAGACCTTGAATGCAAAAGCATAAATAATACGTTGACTTGACTCTTAGCGCACTTCGCTTTTCAAGTTCACTAAATATGAATTAATTGTCCAAAAATATTCGCCGCCGGTTTTGATTTTATGATATATTTAACCATGTTTAGATTTAAATCGATTTCCTGAACCCTTCTTCACTTAATGGTTTAACGAAGATGTGCACCCATTGATACCGTGTTTCAACGAACCGCGTTTTCGAAAACACATTAGAATTGCATGACTTAATGAAAAAATGGGAAACATTTGAGCTTTCTTTTTACAAAACCTTTGTGATTAAATGCCTTTTGTGCTTAAATACATTTTTGTTCAGATCGTCGCTTTTAGATGCAGAGGCGGAGTCAAAACAGACGATGGAAAGGATCTGAAAGCGATTCTAGTCATCTTCTTCTTGCGAAAAGCAGAAAATGATTGTAGAAGCTCAACTGTGAGGAAGAAAAGTAAATGGAAGCAATGACACTAATTTCCAAAGAAGAGAAAATAATTGCGAAAGTCAACTGTCAGAGTAGCAGTCGAAATCTATCACCTATGAATTGAAACGTCGACCTCTGCTCTGGTTTGGTAAAAATTATGTCGCCTCACCTATGAATGAAAACGTCAATCTACTTTCTCTGTTTACTTACAATACGCTATTCGCGGCGTTGATTTTGATGAAGTACAAACAATGATGAAAAAGGAGAGGATGAAAACAAGACGGAAGTTGAAAAGCGTACGGAAGTTGAAAAGCAAATGGAAAAAGAAGAAAATAATTGTAGAAGGTAAACACATCAGAGTAGCAAGATACCAAAGCAGTTCTAGTCATCTTTTTCTTGCGAAAAACAGAAAATGATTGTAGAAGGTCAACCTGTCAGGAAGAACAGTAAATTGAAGCAATGACACTAATTTCCAAAGAAGAGAAAATAATTGCAGAAGGTCAACTGTCAGGAATAGCAGGTCAGAAATCTATCACCTATGAATTGAAGCGTCGACCTCT
This sequence comes from Erythroxylum novogranatense, assembly GCA_029891385.1. Lineage (NCBI taxonomy): Eukaryota > Viridiplantae > Streptophyta > Magnoliopsida > Malpighiales > Erythroxylaceae > Erythroxylum > Erythroxylum novogranatense. Next base: position 48,501,119 of record CM057225.1, on the reverse strand, counting down.
ACTCGGTTTGGTAAAAATTATGTGGCTCTCACCTATGAATTCAAGCGATAGAAGCAAAACCGATTTAAAGCAAAAGGAGACGAAAGCAAAAGGAGGCGTAAGTTCGCAAAAGTACACGAAGCAAACCACGCGTGAATTAAGAATCATTTTGAGTTAGTCACAAAACTCAATTGAATAAGCGGTTCTTTCAAGATTCAAGCAATCTCGTTTCGGTCATCTTCTTCTGCGAAAAATGAAAATGATTGTAGAAGGTCATCTGCAAGAAGAAGAGTCAAGGAAGCAATCGCACTAATTTCCAAAGAAGATAAAATAATTGTAGAAGGTCAACTGTCAGAGTAGCGTGAGAAATCTATCATGTATGAATTGAAGCGTCAATCTCTATTCGGTCCTCTTCTTCTCTTTGCGGTCCTCATGTTTGGTTAGTTCGTAATCGTTAACGTATGAATTGAAACGTCAATCTACGCCTCGGTCTACTGCAATACGCTATTGGCGGTGTTTGAGATTATTATAGCGCTAGAAGATTGCACCTATTAATTGAAAACTCAATCTACATGCGAGAGAAAATCATGCACTTAAAAAGGACGACATTGTTAAGTCAAAACGAAATAATGATGAAAAGAAGAAAAACACACGGAAACTATTGAAAAGCATATTAAGTCAAAATGACTTGAGATATATGATTTTAATGAATAATAGACGAAGAAAAACAGACGAAGTAGAAAACCAGACGGAGAATGCAAAAGGATAAATAATCGTTGACTTCGACTCTTGACACTTAAATCGCTTTTCAAGTTCACCTAAATATGAATTTATTGTCCTAAAAATATTAGACTTTCGTTTTGATTTGATAATATATTTAACCATGTTGAGCTTTGATGTAGTTCGTCACAGCTCGTCACTTCTGTCACAAGGAAATTGAACTTAAATCCGCCTTGCGATTTATGCCTTTTAGGCTTCGGCCTTTTTTTTGTTCAGACGTCGCTTTTAAATGCATCTTTATGTCTTCGTCGACCTTTGTATTCTCCGTGTGTATTGTTAACCGTCTACTTTTTGAGGCGTCGTACAATAATAGGCAGTAGAAAACTGCACGGAGAATGCAAAAGCATAAATATCGTTGACTTCGACTCTCCACACTTAAATACCTTTTCAAGTTCACCTAAAATGAATTTATTGTTCTAAAATATTAGGCTTTCGTTTTGATTTTATGATATATTTAACCATGTTGAACTTTGATGTAGTTAAATCACACCGCCACATACATCACAAGGAAATTGAACTTCAAGGCCCGCCTTTCGATTAAATGCCTTTTAGGCTTAAATACATTTTTGTTCAATATCGTCCGCTTTTAAATGCATCTTTATGTCTTAAATCGACCTTTGTATTCTCCTGCGTATTGTTAACTTCGTCTACTTTTGAACTCAAATCTATATTGATAACTTGGTCAACTATTTTAGCACGAAGGATATATACGATTACCATATTATGCTTATTAGACCCGTTCCTTTTTCTTGATTATATAGGTTTGTTTAAATTATTGGTAAGTTCATTATCTTTTGGCTAGTATTAATTGAAGTAAATAGGGTTTCAATTAGGTTTTATTAGATTTCGATTGGTTAGAATATTTGGGATTTTTTAGAACAATAATTAGTAATTGAAGAAATTGAGAGTTAGAATTTATAGCAATAATATTAAATTTCAAGAAAGTAGTTGAATTAGAATTTTTAATTTTGTATTATATTGTCAAAGAATAAGAAATATTAAATTAGGTCATGTTAAGAATAAATTAGAATTAGTTTATGTGGTTATAAGGCTTTAGGTTCATTAAATGGGCTTTTAGCCTTAGGATTGTAATTTAAATGATGAGGGAATTAAATAAGTGGGCTAGGGTTTCTTTTAGCTAAGTTAGGAATAAAGAAAGGAGGCTAGTGGGCTTGTAAAGGTGGGAGCCCACGAAATTGAAGTAAGGAAGACTTAGGTTTGAAATTAGGGTTAGGTTAAATTGGAAAGAAAGAAGGCTACACTTTTGACCAAGCTTTGACCACTTACCTTTAACCAACGAAATTTTAGATGCATGGATGGGGTGCTGCCGTTTTTGTCATTGGAAGAGTGAAGGAGTTAATACAAACTAGGTCATTTTATGAGACATACGAAAATAACAAAGAGAGGAGAGAGTGAGCAGATTTTTTAACATCCAAAGGAAGAACAAGAAGAGAAGCATTCGCCATTCAAGGAGAAGAAAAGAAGAAGAGATTTCAAGCTAGATCAAGGTTAGTTTTCGTGTTACAAGTGAGAAGAAAAGGAAAAAGAAGGAGTTTTGTTCATCTTTTGAAGAAGAAGAAGAAAATCCGTGGGTGTTAAAGAAGGTATGAAGTTTCGAATTTTTTGATATATGTTTAGGGTTTCCTCTTCTTTGTTTCAAAGATATGGTTAGAAGTAGAAGAAGAAGGTAAGAGGAGGAAAAGAAAAAAAATCAGATTAGGTTTGGTTAGGATTTGAAATTATAGATTGGTTTGTTTGAGTTTTATCTTCTTTCATGTTTAAAGGATGCTTGGATGAGGTTTTAGTGAAAGAATGAGAAAGGAAAGAATTTTGTGTTGGGTTTCTATTGAAACAAGAAGGAGATGTCGTGGCTTTCATATGGATTTGGAAAATTAATGGTTTTATTGCTAGTTTGGTTAAAAATGGTGTTTTGAAAGGTATTAGTGAAGGAAAAAGAGAAGAAAAAGAATGATGTAGGTGTAGATAAAATTCCAGCATGTGTTTATTGGCTTTAGGTATAGAATTTTTGAAATTTATGGCTTAAATTGAGGGAAGTGTTAGTTAATATAGCATGGGAATGCTATAGGAAAGATTTCGGTAAGGTTCGATAAGTTTTATTTCAAGTTTCGTCATTTGTTGAAAATTCCAGCATGCATGTATGGCTTAGGATTGAGAAATTTTAAAGTGTAGAGTAGTTTTGATGGGGGTTTTAGGTTGGTATAGCCTAGGAGAGTTATAGGAAGGGTTAAGTAAGGTTACGTTGGCTTAATTTCAAGTTTCGTTATGATCGTAAAATTTCAGCATAGGCGTCATTGAGAAATTGACCTATTTATGTGTTGATGAAGGGTTTTATGCCTTGGTTAAGGTTAATTATTGTAATTGGAGATATAAGGAAGATTAGATTAGCAATTGTAAGTTTTTCATATTTGTTTAAAATTCCAGCACCTTGTTCTTTTATTAATTAGCCTTATTATGATTAATTTAAGGTCAATCATGACGTTTGGAATTTGAGGAGGTCAAACAAATCCGTTGGGGCAAGTTAACCCAATTCCTAGCCAACGAAGTCAAGGTGGGTGACTTTTAATCATTAAGTATTAGGCTATGATTTGTTGATTTGTAAATTTTGAATGAAATAGTGGTTGTGATTGTGTAAGTATGTGTTATGTGCTTTTGGTGTATATATATGTGTAAAGGTTTGTAAAATTGGTTGTTAAATGATAAAGTGTCGAATATGCGAAGTTAGAGATTATATGAATGTAACTTGTTTCAATGGCCAATGTGGCAAATCCTTAGGAATGATTGAATGTATGGCAATTATGTGGAAACTTGATAGAAAATGAGTTTGGAATATTGATTGAAAATGAGAAAATGAGTATGTAATTTAGAATGAATGTATAATGTGAATATGTGGGTTTGTAGTGATCCCTCTCGATTAGCAAGCGCACTTGTCATAAAGCCGCACTACCGCCCGCTTAGTGGCATAGGAGTTCTCAAAACAGACTCCCCTCATTCACGGACACACATGGTCGCTTGTCGAACATGTGTAGTACATCTGTTAGATCACTCGCACCATCGTGTTGTGGTTTTGTGGTGTCATATGTGATACTTGATGTTTTATAATCGCTTCCGTTTATGAAGTTAATGCATATTGACTTGAATATTGAGTTGTTGATGTATGGATTAGCTTATGCTTAATTATTAGATTGTTACCACGGAGCCATAGTGCTCACACCCCTTCCTCCCTCTTCGTCTTGAGCGAGAATCGGGTCGTCGATCGGGAATAAGGCATACTCCGATGCTTTGTTTTGAAGCTAAACTTTTGTAAAACGATGCTTTGGCTAGCATTTTAGACTTTCTTTTGTGTTAGGGCTAAAATGCTCTTTAAAGCATTGTATGTATTTATTTCATGTAAACTTTTAAGGTTTTAAAGTTCCATTATATCTTTGAATATGATTAGGTATGTATGGATATATGTTTGCATGCGTGAGAAGGTAAGAAGCAAGCATGAGCTTGTAATGCCTCTATGAGATAAAAATGCATGGATGGTTAGTAGTTAGATTGACATTATCTGGATTGGATGCTTAGGAGTAGATTGAGAAATGGTTAGAATAGAGTGCGTTGTTGCCTTTAAACTGTGTTTTAATGCGTGTTTGAGTAATTTGACGTTTTGGCTAGGATAGGTTTTGGGGAGGTGCTGTCCATTTTTTTTAAATGGGCAGCTACCTTGATTGGGCTTTGAGTATCTTAGAGTCCAAATTTGGAAAAGGGCATTTCTTGAGATTGATAGAGTTTCATAAGATTTTGAAAATGGTATAAAATGGGTTAAAGTTCGTTTCAAAGCGAAAAAGTTATGGACGTTTAAAATTCACGATTACTATTCATATGGTAAGTTTTACTATTCATTTGGTCTTATGGAAATGAACTAGATTGATATGACTATTATTCCTTAATAAAAGGTGTAAAATATCTTCTAATCTTTCAAATAAAGTAACATAAGCCATTCTTTTGATTTTGGTAACAAAGGTATGAAATTCAAAACCTTTGATATAAGATTTTGACTTGGCCTAAAATATTGGATTTAGTGCTAAAATATGATTTATGTCTTTTGAATAACTTAATGACTAAAGTAATTCTAAATCCTTTTATATCTTAGTTTATTTATATTCTATTGACAATAAATTGACGAAATTTCTGATTTTGGAATTAAAAGTTTTAAATATGCAAAATGGGTTGAATAACACCGCTTTTCTTAATTACCATGTTTCTTCCTGTTTGATTTCGATTTGTATGAAATTGAAATATTGATTAACTAATCAACTTTTCTATCCTTTTGGTCATTTAAGAGTGTCGGGTTTAAATTGTGGGCCTTAATCGATAAAGTTCATGGGAGAATAATTAGGATTAATTATCAAGGTTATTCGGATATAGTGTTTTAAGTCCAATTTGAGTTTTGATCGGTGGTGAGAATTCCTTCCTCGTGACGCTGCGTCCGATGTCACGCAGACGTCGGACTCGTGTCGCACTGTGGAGGGTTCAACACTTATGGTATCGAGCTTCGGTTTAGGTTTGGGTAGAAGGAGAGCGTTAGGGATTGCATGATTTGTGTCCTTTGTCTTGTTTTCACCGATTTTACATGCTTAGATGGTAATTTCGACTACATGATGAATTGCAACTTGATTTTAGTATGATTTCTTTGAACTAAAATTTTCCTTGGTTTTATTTTGAAGGAGTAACTATGCCACCCCGCGTGGGTCCCATGGCACTCTTTCTCGCTCTAGTTCTCGCCGGGGAGCGCTGATGAGTCTCATGTCCCACAAGATCGAGGACTCACTCGGCTCTCGGCTCAGAGGCACCTAGTGTGCAACCCGAGGAGCAACCTCCTCCTCCTCTGCTATACTGCGATGGATCCATGATTTTCGAGCTTTGCCGAGGCATTCACCGTAGCCTTGGGTCGAGGATCTCGAGTTTGGCGCCTTGACTCCGGTGATTAAAGGCGGCATTATGACAAGTTCGAAAATATGGGCGGTGGACTTTTATGGTACCACCAATCCTGAGGAAGCTGAGGCTTGGATGAAAAGAACAGAAAGGGTTCTGGTGCAGATGAAATGCACGGATGAAGAGAGGTTGGAGTATGCAGTGAGTCTTTTACAGGGGAATGCTCTTCATTGGTGGGAGTCGGTACCACAGAGCCAGGCGGTACCTCCTGTGTTGTCATGGAAAGATTTTGGGGAATTATTTCAGAAAAAGTACTTCTCCCGGGTTTATATGCAAGAAAAGGCCAGAGAGTTTATGAATTTGGCTCAGAGGGAGCTGTCCGTTAGTGAGTATGAGCTGAGATTTACCCAACTGTCTCGGTATGCAGCATATATGGTGGCTAATGAAGAAGATAAGTGCAGAAAGTTTGAGGGAGGCCTCCATCTGGGAATTAGGGAGAAGGTAATGATTCACAATTTCACTGATTATCGCCACTAGTGGATCGCACTCCAGCGTAAAAAGCGGAGAACATCGACGGGAGGTGAGCGAGGAAAAGAAAGGGAAGAGAGCGGTTTCTAGAGAGGGGTAGTGTTCAGACCGCTTAGGGGTGAGAAGAGTTTCCGGTGCAGAGTCGAGGAGGCGAAGTGCCCTCAAAGAGAAAGCAATTGAGCGAGAATCGATCTGAGCCTCCTCGGTGGGAGGAAAGCAGTAGAGGCGAGAAGCAGGGAACCCGACCCTCTATGTGAGCATTGTGGGAATCCACATCGGGAGTATGTCATGAAGTTGATTGGTGCTGTTTCAAGTGTGGAGAAGGGACATCGATTAATAATCGTCCTCTGTGGGCGAGGAGGGATCGCGATCGCGCTGTGCTCGAGAGGAGAGTGGAGACAATGGGGACTAGACCGGCACAGGTGGGGATTCTGGATCCGTGAAGAAGCCCATTCCTCTGTGGAGACCGAGAGGGCAAGCTCAAGCTCGGGTGTTTGCTATGACTCGAGAGGAGGCTGCACCGCACCGGAGGTTATTCTTGGTATGGCTCAATTTTTCATTCGATGTATATGTTCTTTTTGACTCGGGTTCCACTCATTCCTTTGTCTCTGCGAGTTTGTTATTGCACAGTATGCGATCGGTTTTATTGGATGAGTTTTATTTGTTAGTACTCCGTTAGGGAGGATTTGTCGCGAGAATGGGATCTTTAGAGATTGTGAGCTTATGATTGATGGATCTAGTTTGGTAGTGGATCGCTACCTCTAGATCTGAAGGGGTTAGATGTGATCGTCGGAATGGACGTGATGGAGAAGTATAAAGCGAAGTTGGATTGTGGTAAAAGGAAGTGGAATTTGATCTAGGTGAGGTCGAAAGTAATTTTCGGAGGAGATAGAAAGTTGACACCGCCACGGCTTATTTCAGCTTTATTAGCCGACAGAGTGATGGGGAGAGGCTGTGAAGCCTTCTTGGCGTGTGTTCTGGATACCAGTGTGAAGGAGAGTAAGGTGGAGGATATTCCCATTGTGAGGGAATTTTCCGATGTGTTTCCTGAGGAGTTGCCCGGTTTGCCACCGGAGAGGGAGATTGAGTTTGCTATTGACTTGGCTCCGGGATGACTCTATTCGATTCCACTTACAGGATGGCTCATGGTGGTGAAGGAGCTGAAAGAGCAGTTGGAGGACTTATTAGAGAAAGGATTCATTAGGCCGAGTTTCTCGCCCTGGGCAGCGCCGGTCTTGTTTGTTAGAAAGAAAGATGGAACCTGGAGGATGTGCATAGATTACGTGGAGGCTTAATAAAGTGTGATGAAGAACAAGTATCCTTTGCCTCGGATAGATGACTTGTTTGATCAGTTGCAGGGAGCTACGGTATTCTCCAAGATTGATCTTAGGTCTCGCTACCATCAACTCAGGATTAAGGAGTCTAATGTGAGCAAGACTGCCTTCAGGACTCGGTATGGCCATTATGAATTTTTGGTTATGCCTTTCGGATGACCAATGCTCCGCCGCTTTCATGGATTTGATGAGCAGGTCTTTAAGGACTTTTTGGATCAGTTTGTTATCGTTTTTATCGATGACATTCTGGTATTTTCCCAGAGTGAGAGAGACCATGAGGAGCACTTGAGGATTGTGTTGCAGAGACTGAGGGAGAGAGAGTTGTATGCCAAATTCACGAAATGTGAATTTTGGCTGCGTGAGGTGGTCTTTCTTGGTCATATTGTTTCTGCGAATGGGGTGCATGTAGACCCAAAGAAAGTTGAAGTCAGAGTGAATTGGCATGCTCGACGACAGTGAAAGAGGTGAGGAGCTTTCGGGTTTAATTTGGTTACTATAGGCGATTTGTAGAGGATTTTCCTTAATCGCTACTCCTTTGACTAAGTTACTAAGGAAAAATCAAGTTTATGCAGAGTGATGAATGCCGAGAAGTTTGAGGAGTGAAGCCGCAGATTGACTAGTGCTCGATTCTAGCGTTGCCTTGAGGAGATGGGAGTTTTACGTGTATAGTGACGCTTCGAGAAAGGGATTAGGATGTGTGCTTATGCGGGAAGATAAGGTGATAGCATATGCCTCACGGGCTAAAGCCCTATGAGGTGAATTATCAGACCCATGATTTAGAGTTAGCAAGCAGTGATCTTTGCTTTAAAGATCCGGAGACATTACCTATATGGGGTTGGGACGAGGATCTTACAGATCACAAGAGTCTCAAATACTTGTTAAGTCGAAGGAGCTGAATTTGAGATGAGGCGATGGATCGATTTCTTTCGAGGACTATGACACGTTGATCGAGTATCATCCGGGTAAGGCAAATGTTGTTGCAGATGCCTTGAGTAGGAAGTCTTCCATAGCTTATGTTCAGACGGTGTATTTGCCGCTATTGGAAGAGATGGAGTATGAGGTCGGTGATAAGGTGTTTCTTAAGACTTCTCCGTGGAAAGGGATTCTGAGATTCGGCAAGAAGGGGAAGCTGAGTCCGAGATTTGTGGGGCCGTATGAGATTCTGGAGAGGATTGGTCCGTTGGCATATAGGTTAGCCTTGCCTCCAGAGTTATCTCAGATACATGATGTATTTCATGTCTCTATGCTGAGGAGATATCGATCAGATCCGTCCCATGTCATTCAGGCTGATGAAGTTCAATTGAGTGAGGATTTGAGTTATGAAGAGCTTCCAGTGCAGATTTTGGATACAAAAGAAAAGGTTCTTAGGAATAAGACAATACAGTTAGTAAAAGTGTTATGGAGGAATCATTCGTGGAAGAAGCCACGTGGGAACCATTGGAAGCTATGAAGAGAAGTATCCTCATTCTTCTATGATTCAGTAAGAATTTCGAGGACGAAATTCTTTTAAGGGGGGAAGAATTGTTAGACCCCGTTCCTTTTTTCTTGATTATATAGGTTTGTTTAAATTATTGGTAAGTTCATTATCTTTTGGCTAGTATTAATTGAAGTAAATAGGGTTTCAATTAGGGTTTTATTAGATTTCGATTGGTTAGAATATTTGGGATTTTTTTAGAACAATAATTAGTAATTGAAGAAATTGAGAGTTAGAATTTATAGCAATAATATTAAATTTCAAGAAAGTAGTTGAATTAGAATTTTTAATTTTGTATTATATTGTCAAAGAATAAGAAATATTAAATTAGGTCATGTTAAGAATAAATTAGAATTAGTTTATGTGGTTATAAGGCTTTAGGTTCATTAAATGGGCTTTTAGCCTTAGGATTGTAATTTAAATGATGAGGAATTAAATAAGTGGGCTAGGGTTTCTTTTAGCTAAGTTAGGAATAAAGAAAGGAGGCTAGTGGGCTTGTAAAGGTGGGAGCCCACGAAATTGAAGTAAGGAAGACTTAGGTTTGAAATTAGGGTTAGGTTAAATTGGAAAGAAAGAAGGCTACACTTTTGACCAAGCTTTGACCACTTACCTTTAACCAACGAAATTTTAGATGCATGGATGGGGTGCTGCCGTTTTTGTCATTGGAAGAGTGAAGGAGTTAATACAAACTAGGTCATTTTATGAGACATCTGAAAATAACAAAGAGAGAGAGAGTGAGCAGATTTTTTAACATCCAAAGGAAGAACAAGAAGAGAAGCATTCGGCCATTCAAGGAGAAGAAAAGAAGAAGAGATTTCAAGCTAGATCAAGGTTAGTTTTAGTGTTACAAGTGAGAAGAAAAGGAAAAGAAGGAGTTTTGTTCATCTTTTGAAGAAGAAGAAGAAAATCCGTGGGTGTTAAAGAAGGTATGAAGTTTGAATTTTTGATATATGTTTAGGGTTTCCTCTTCTTTGTTTCAAAGATATGGTTAGAAGTAGAAGAAGAAGGTAAGAGGAGGAAAAAAAAAAAATCAGATTAGGTTTGGTTAGGATTTGAAATTATAGATTGGTTTGTTTGAGTTTTATCTTCTTTCATGTTTAAAGGATGCTTGGATGAGGTTTTAGTGAAAGAATGAGAAAGGAAAGAATTTTGTGTTGGGTTTCTATTGAAACAAGAAGGAGATGTCGTGGCTTTCATATGGATTTGGAAAATTAATGGTTTTATTGCTAGTTTGGTTAAAAATGGTGTTTTGAAAGGTATTAGTGAAGGAAAAAGAGAAGAAAAAGAATGATGTAGGTGTAGATAAAATTCCAGCATGTGTTTATTGGCTTTAGGTATAGAATTTTTGAAATTTATGGCTTAAATTGAGGGAAGTGTTAGTTAATATAGCATGGGAATGCTATAGGAAAGATTTGATGAGTTCGATAAGTTTTATTTCAAGTTTCGTCATTTGTTGAAAATTCCAGCATGCATGTATGGCTTAGGATTGAGAAATTTTAAAGTGTAGAGTAGTTTTGATGGGGGTTTTAGGTTGGTATAGCCTAGGAGAGTTATAGGAAGGGTTAAGTAAGGTTACGTTGGCTTAATTTCAAGTTTCGTTATGATCGTAAAATTTCAGCATAGGCGTCATTGAGAAATTGACCTATTTATGTGTTGATGAAGGGTTTTATGCCTTGGTTAAGGTTAATTATTGTAATTGGAGATATAAGGAAGATTAGATTAGCTTAATTGTAAGTTTTTCATATTTGTTTAAAATTCCAGCACCTTGTTCTTTTATTAATTAGCCTTATTATGATTAATTTAAGGTCAATCATGACGTTTGGAATTTGAGGAGGTCAAACAAATCCGTTGGGGCAAGTTAACCCAATTCCTAATATGAAGTCAAGGTGGGTGACTTTTAATCATTAAGTATTAGGCTATGATTTGTTGATTTGTAAATTTTGAATGAAATAGTGGTTGTGATTGTGTAAGTATGTGTTATGTGCTTTTGGTGTATATATATGTGTAAAGGTTTGTAAAATTGGTTGTTAAATGATAAAGTGTCGAATATGCGAAGTTAGAGATTATATGAATGTAACTTGTTTCAATGGCCAATTGTGGCAAATCCTTAGGAATGATTGAATGTATGGCAATTATGTGGAAACTTGATAGAAAATGAGTTTGGAATATTGATTGAAAATGAGAAAATGAGTATGTAATTTAGAATGAATGTATAATGTGAATATGTGGGTTTGTAGTGATCCCCTCTGATTAGCAAGTGCGCACTTGTCATAGGCTTCGCCCGCCTGCCCGCTAGTGGCATAGGAGTTCTGAAAACAGACTCCCCTCTGTTCACGGCTACACATGGTCGCTTGTCGAACATGTGTAGTACATCTGTTAGATCACTCGGACCATCGTGTTGTGGTTTTGTGGTGTCATATGTGATACTTGATGTTTTGTATGCTGCTTCCGTTTATGAAGTTAATGCATATTGACTTGAATATTGAGTTGTTGATGTATGGATTAGCTTATGCTTAATTATTAGATTGTTACCCACGGAGCCATAGTGCTCACACCCCCTTCCTCCCTCTTCAGGTCTTGAGCGAGAAACTGGGTCGTCGATCGGGAATAAGGCATACTCCGATGCTTTGTTTTGAAGCTAAACTTTTGTAAACGATGCTTTGGCTAGCATTTTAGACTTTCTTTTGTGTTAGGGCTAAAATGCTCTTTAAAGCATTGTATGTATTTATTTCATGTAAACTTTTAAGGTTTTAAAGTTCCATTATATCTTTGAATATGATTAGGTATGTATGGATATATGTTTGCATGCGTGAGAAGGTAAGAAGCAAGCATGAGCTTGTAATGCCTCTATGAGATAAAAATGCATGGATGGTTAGTAGTTAGATTGACATTATCTGGATTGGATGCTTAGGAGTAGATTGAGAAATGGTTAGAATAGAGTGCGTTGTTGCCTTTAAACCGTGTTTTTATGCGTGTTTGAGTAATTTGACGTTTTGGCTAGGCAGTTTTGGGGAGGTCTTGTCCATTTTTTTAAATGGGCAGCTACCTTGATTGGGCTTTTTGAGTATCTTAGAGTCCAAATTTGGAAAAAGGGCATTTCTTGAGATTGATAGAGTTTCATAAGATTTTGAAAATGGTATAAAATGGGTTAAAGTTCGTTTCAAAACGAAAAAGTTATGGACGTTTAAAATTCACCGATTACTATTCATATGGTAAGTTTTACTATTCATTTGGTCTTATGGAAATGAACTAGATTGATATGACTATTATTCCTTAATAAAAGGTGTAAAATATCTTCTAATCTTTCAAATAAAGTAACATAAGCCATTCTTTTGATTTTGGTAACAAAGGTATGAAATTCAAAACCTTTGATATAAGATTTTGACTTGGCCTAAAATATTGGATTTAGTGCTAAAATATGATTTATGTCTTTTGAATAACTTAATGACTAAAGTAATTCTAAATCCTTTTATATCTTAGTTTATTTATATTCTATTGACAATAAATTGACGAAATTTCTGATTTTGGAATTAAAAGTTTTAAATATGCAAAATGGGTTGAATAACACCCGTTTTTCTTAATTACCATGTTTCTTCCCTGTTTGATTTCCGATTTGTATGAAATTCGAAATATTGATTAACTAATCAACTTTTCTATCCTTTTTGGTCATTTAAGAGTGTCGGGTTTAAATTGTGGGCCTTAATCGATAAAGTTCATGGGAGAATAATTAGGATTAATTATCAAGGTTATTCGGATATAGTGTTTTAAGTCCAATTTGAGTTTTGATCGGTGGTGAGAATTCCTTCCGGACGTGGCGTCCCGATGTCACGCAGACGCCGGACTCGTGTCGCACTGTGGAGGGTTCCAACAATGCTATCTAATATTACAATTCTTCAAATGGCAACATGAGACTTTTTCATCTCCGCTCATATTGATAAGTTGGTTAACTTTTCAACTCCATCTATTTTAACTTCGTCTACTTTGCCTACTCAAATCATTTTTCTCTTCCTCGTCCAAAGCAAATCACCTCCGAATTAAGAAGCGGCTTAAAGTAAAAATATAAAACTTTACAAAGCGATATATCACATTCTTGAAAAATAGCACGAAGCGAAATGTGCAGTTATTATATTATTCATATCTGCAATACGTCTTCTAAAACTTAATGACTACAAGAAAATCTTGGTGAACACATTAACAATCTTCCTATTGCATCACAAGTAGTTGCTATATCAACATAGACTAACGATGAATGTACTCATATCCAAGTCTCCACTACGCCTTCTTTGTTCCAGGCATCCTATTTCACATTAAAGTAGATGAACCTCTCCTTTGAAATGGCGGGAAAAGCAGATGATGGAAAAGCAGTGAAAACAAATCACAAGGAAATTGAACTTAAGGCCCGCCTTTACGATTCGCCCGCTTTTAGGCAAATCTTTTTGTTCGTATCGTCCGCTTTTAAATACATCTTTTTGTCTTAAATCTAACCTTTGTATTCTCCCATGTATTGTTAACTTCGTCTACTTTTGAACTCCGCCTATATTGATAACTTGGTCAACTATTTTAGACGAAGCGATATGTACAGCTACCATATTATGGTATCTAATATTACAATTCTTCAAATGGAAACATGATACTTTTTCATCTCCGTCTATATTGACAAGTTGGTTAACTTTTCAACTCCATCTATTTTAACTTCGCTCTACTTTGCCTACTCCGTCTGCTTTTTTCTCTTCCTCTGCATCTTTTCAATTAGTAACGCGATATATGCGATTACCTTATTATGTTATCTAATATCACAATTCTTGAAATGGCGGAAAAGCAGACGATGGAAAACAAAGTAAAGCAAATCACCTCCAATTAAGAAGCGAAATAAAGTAAAAACATAAAACTTTACAAAGCGATATATCACATTCTTGAAAAATAGACGGTTTAAATGTGCGATTACTATATTATTCATATCTGCAATCTTGTTAGAGTAGTGCCCTAAAGGCAATCCCCTTTAGCGCATTTTGTTCATAGTCATGTACAGACTTTATGAATAAATAAAGCAAGGCATATTTCATTTATTTGATGTTCATTTTATTATTAATTGATAATGATCTTTAATCAAATTAATGAAGTCCACGATACATGACATAGCATGAAGGAAATTATGATGTGATCATACTATCGAGATTCCTATCATGTGCAATTATGTCAAGATTCAAATTATCCCTAGTCATAGGATTAATGAGACCGACATCGTTAATCCGGATAGACTAGCACATGTCAAATTCCTTGATTGGATCAGCAAAGGATCTCGTAAAACCGTAAATATTGAGATATTTAGATTTGACATGTGGATGCTTACTAGTGGTAGTAAGTACATTGGATGACTCGCTATGAGATCATCACATGGATGTCCTATACAAATGTCAGTGATAATCTCATCATAGCAATGGTGCAAGTATCCTTAGACTTGAGGTACTCAAGGATATCTTGGGTACTGATTCTATACTTTGACTCCATTCCTTATTGCCTTTCAGAGGTCGCTCATAGGGTGGTGATTGGGTACAGCTTGAGGTATTCAAGGTAATTGAGTAGCCAATAGAGGATTCACCACTTACATTATAGCGAAGAGATACCCATGGCCTCTTATCAGGATCATTACTTTGAAGTCTCTGGCGCCGGAGCATACATATGTCATGAAGATGGTCTTCATGGACATATAAAGTAATGAGTCCTAGGACGAGAATTGATTACACTTGGACTAGATTTGATCTGATCAGTCTAGCAAGAGTTGACACATTGCCCATACTCAAACCAAGTGGGGTATAGTATGGTGAAAGGACGAATTGCACGGTAATTGTCTATGGAAGGGTTCGTGATATGGTTTCATTAGTCAAACCAATTACTTTCCGGTCAATTGGGGGTCATGATGTGTTCTAGATACCGCCATGACTTGCTCAGATTAAGTGTTAATCTAAGTGGCCAACATAACCGGAACCTAATGGGTCACACGATAAGAGTGACTCTTGAGAATCAGTAAAATAGTTTGGACGGAGATCCGATATCTGGAGAGCAATAGGATTAAATGGATCCCGATGAGATTGGGATATGTCCCGATGAGATCGCGACATCGACATTCTTGAAAACCGCTTTAGGTGATTTTTTAATCGGCGGGGCCCGGCAAGTCGGTAGGACCGACCCCAGTTTGACTGGACCACTTCAGCAATTATATATATTAATTAATTAAGTAAATAATTAATTAATATATAAATATATAAAGTGATTTTCGGTGGACCATTGAATGGAGAAGAAAGATTAAGTTTGAAAAGTCAAAAGTAATGATTATTTAGCAAATTAAGGCATTTCTTATGCCATATACGTGGACTCCTCCAAACCTAGCTTTTAATGTGTGTTTTAAGAGTTAAAACATATATAAGAAGCAATTGGAAAGGGGCTTGCACGGTTTTGAGAAGAGAAGAATCGAAAATTGCTTAAGGGTTAAGCTTGAAAACTTGTTTTCATTTTCTTCATCTCTTCCATTCAACATTGCTTCTACTTCTCCAAGGTTCCACCAAGATCATCTCACTTGCTCTCCAAGGCTAAGGTAAGAGCTAGCACTCTTTTCTTTAGTCTAGCTATTCCCGGGTCAAAAGTGTTTGTCCCGGTTAGTTTTTCCGACCTCTGCGTGGATACCGTTAGAGACGGTCTCCTTTGGTCGTTATGGTTTGATAGTTTGTACTTACATATGGATCCTGGCTTTCGGGAATGTCCCGGGACTCAAAATTTTAAATTCCGCACTGTGGGCATGTGATGCCTACCCCGGGATTTTCCTACAGTGGTATCAAAGCCACTTGTGTTGTATAAACAGTCGAAATGATAACTAGGTCGGAGTTCCTTAGTGAATTGAGCTGCTGATGCATGTTATTTGTGTGAATTTCGAATCAGTATAGAGATGCATGTTTTCGAAATTTCTTGCTCAGAATTTTTCATAACATGTTATAGAATATGTTTGTGAAAGATGAGAATTTATCAATTTGATTTGATATGGTTTTGCTATTTAATTCCCTCAAGTTTCGGATGCTGTCTTGTTGAACGTTTCTGAAATAGGTATGCTTGTAAATTCGAGAATAAATTCTATAAAAAAATTTTTTCGGATTGGTTTTCACCGACATGTCCCTAAGATGTTTTTGAATGTCTCTGTGGATGGAAAAATGTTTTCAAGGTGATTTACTATTTATTTCCGAATTTCTTGTGTGCTGATGGGAATGTTTGTGTTGTAGAACACAGATTCTGGTTCGGCTAGATTGCTAAGGTTCAATGAGTTTTTGTGGGAAATAAATCCTGGAACAATTCATGGAGCATGTTAGGAACATGTTTTAACCTCTTTAATTTTCTCAGTATTTATTGAAAGTGTTTCAATGGTCATTTTGAGCAAAATGTTGAGCTTGGCAGTTTTGAGAAACTTGCTGGGGCTGTTTTGTTTGGAATGATTGATTGTGTTATTTTCTGTTCCAATGCCATGAATCATTTTATAGTGATTAAAATGTGTTATATTGATGTGGTATGCATGCCAAGTTGAGATTCTTGAATTTAGGTTTCCAATAATTTTTGGATATCGAATAGGTCACTTTAGCGTCTCGTTAGCTTATTCTGTTATCTTGGTTATTTTGGCCGTCGCAATTTTTGTGACAAGTTCCGGAGTAATCTTGATAACGTGTAGCCTACCTAGAGATACTTAGCATGATAATTTGGTGTCCTTGAATTATGTGGAAATCTACTGATTAATGATGGATTAATCGGTTTCAAGGCTTTCATATATAGTTAGACAATATGGCATGCATGAGTTGATGAAAATGTTTCATTAGCACTTTAATATAAAGGTTTATATACTTGTTATATTGGTGTTGTGAATTGGAAATGACTGGATTGAGAATTAGCCGATTAGATAGCAATTCCAAATGCACAAATGAACAAGTCGACTTATATGTTCATAAGTCGACTTGTTTGCATCAGATTAATAAGTCGACTTGCACAATGGTACAAGTCGACTTGTTCATGCTGATTGTTGCACAAGTCGACTTACACATGCATAAGTCGACTTATAGAGACATAAGTCGACTTATACATATACAAGTCGACTTATATCATGCCTCGTGGGATGATGGGTGATTTTGGTATAAATTCAATGTGATTGATGCAATGCCCTAAATCGGACCATATAGTCATGGTGACTATGATCCTTGGATGAGATTAATTAGTCGAGACCTAAAATCCTCAATTTAAAATATGAAAACTAACGCCTTCCATTAATATGGTAAGAACCGAGTTCTTATAGGGTTGGGTTGTTGAGCTAACCTCAAGCTCACTCTATACTGAATATGTTCAAACCATGAAAATATGATTTTCGGATTAATGGGTCGGTTTTCCTAGAAGCGTTGATTTGTTGAGCTAACCTCGCGTCAACGTGGACGAGGCAAAGTTGGGTAGTGTACATCGATGTACACGCATCAAGTGTTGATAACCCAATGTATGTGCATACATCAACCGTTGATAAGACTGGCGATAGTTGTGTCTAAGATGTAATTGGTATATCGATACCTCCCGAGACATAAGATGGCTTGTTGAGCTAACCTCAAGGTCATTCTTAATGTCGGTCATCGATGATGCAATTGGTATGATCGATACCACCGATTGACCTAAGGTGACTTGTTGAGCTAACCTCAAGGTCATTCTTAGCAATGTGGGATATCGACCCACCAGGTCAATGTGCCATTTTGTTTCTTGGATTCATGATGAGGGTTATGGATTCTATTGAAACTAGTGGGAGCCATATGTATGTCATTTAAGTACTTATGAGCATACATTTAATCCTATTCTAACTTTCTTTCTCTCTACGTTTAGGTTGATTGAAGATGTCGACTAGTGTGAATCTTCGCCACTAATGGATGCAAACAAATTAACCGGACCAAATTTTCTTGATTGGTCGAGGAATCGAGAATTGTTCTCGGATCCGAGGATCTAGGATACATCCTTGATTTTCCGCCCGGATCCACTTCTGAAGGAGCTTCGATGATGATCGGAAGGCATATCGAAGCATCTAAAAGACAGTGACATAGCTACCTGCATTATGCTTGCATCGATGTCACCTGAGCTGCAGAAGCAACACGAGTCTATGGATGCTCACACGATAGTGTTTCATCTTAGAGAGTTGTTTGATGAGCAAGCACGGTCCGAACGGTTCGAGACCTCAAGGTTGCTCTTTATAACGAAGATGACTCTGGTTCATCTGCGATTGCAATATGCATCAAGATGAATGGCTATATTGAGAGGTTGGCCGCCTTAGGTTTTGTGATGGATTTCGAGTTAAGTATAGACTTAATTCTTGTTGGTTTGTCGATAGTTATTCACGGTTTGTGTTGAACTATCGAATGAACCAAATATCCACCACAATTCCCCGAAGTGATCAATCCGCCAAGCAATGAGAAAAGTCGTCAAGCAAGATAGCAAGCGTTCTATTGGTGGATTCTTCTTCCTCTCTGCCAAGAAGAGGAAAAGAAGAAGAAAAAGGCTCGTAAGTCGAAAGGAAGTGCGTGAAAGGCAAGAAGAAGACCAAAGAGATCGCACTAAAAGGTACCGCTTCCATTGCAAGAAGATCGGTCATCGAGGCGAATCGCAAAGTTTATCTCGAAGAATCGAAGCGTAAGAAGGCATTAGTGCCTCGACTTCTTCGTGTATGTTTGTCATTGAGGTTAATATCGCTTCGATCATAACATATGGGTATTAGATACGGTTGTGGCTCAAACATATGCAATGATACGCAGGCCACGAGGACGAGAGGGCGACTCATAAAGGAGATATGGACTGCGTGTTGGCAATGGAGCAAGAGTTCTTTGCATTAGCCGTAGGGACTTATGTTTTGACACTCCCAGCTGGGCTTGACTTAACTTGGATGATTGTTATTTTGTACCGTGTTAACAAAGAACATACTTTGTTTCTTGTTTAGAGTCGGTTTCCATTTGTCTTTTGGTAACAATGGTTGTTCTATTAGTTCAAATGGAATGCTTTATGGTCTGGTACATTATGCAATGGAATTTACATATTAGATATGTCACATCCGGTTATGAATGTCAATGACGCTAAAAGACATAAAAGAGATAATTTAAAATCAACTTACTTATGGCATTGTCGCCTTGGCCATATAAATGAGAGACGATCGCTAAGCTCCACAAGAGTGGAAGTTTAGGGTCATTCGATTATGAATCATATGACACATGTGAATCTTGTTTATTAGGCAAGATGACTAAGTTACCTTTAAGGAAAGGGTGAACGAAGCGATCGGATTATTAGACCTAATACATTCGGATGTATGTGGTCCGATGTCCATCCATGCCGAAGTGGTTGCCGTTATTTCATTACCTTTATCGATGATTATTCTCGATATGGGTACCAGATTCGATGAGATACAAATCAAGCGCTTGAAAAGTTCAAACAATTCAGAATGAAGTAGAAAACAACTTGGGAAAAGTATCAAAACATTACGATCCGATCGTGGTGGTGAATACTTAGACCAAGAGTTTTTGATTATCTCGTAGATAATGGATATTATCTCGGTGGACCCTCCTTACACACCACAAAGATAATGGTGTGACAGAAGGAGAAATCGAACCTTGCTGGACATGGTACGATCTATGATGGGCTTTGACAGCTACCAAAATCCTTTTGGGATATGCACTGAGACAATTTGTTTACTTGTTAAACAGAGTTCCATCAAAGCAGTTGATGTTACTCCATATGAGATGTGGACTAACAAGAAACCTTATCTTTCTTATTTGAAAGTATAGGGTTGTCCCGCTTATGTGAAGCGGACACGGTCCGATAAGCTTGGAGCAAAATCGACAAGTGTTTGTTTCGTAGGATATCCTAAAGAAACAAGAGGATATCAATTCTACTTTCACGAGGAACAAAAGGTGTTTGTTTGATGCATGCTGTCTTTTTAGAGAAAGAGTTTCTTTTAAAGAGGACGGTGGAGCAAAGTTGAACTTCAAGAAGTTCAAGATGCCCTGATAGACGCGATCAATCGCTCGAACTCAAGCTGTAACTCATATAGATGAGGTAACAGCTCAACCTTCTACTACACACGAAAGTCGAGGTCAAGAGGATACGCCTGTTCACGAGAGATATGGATTTCGTGAGTGAACAGAATGACGTATTGCTCATAGAGGATGATGAGCCTACTACCTATGAAGAGGTTCGAAGAGTTCGTAGTCGAAAAATGGCTTGTGCCATGAAATCAAATTGATTCCATGTATGAAAACCAAGTATGGACTTTGGTCGATGCACTGAAGGATAAAACCTATAGGGTGCAAATGGGTTTTCAAGAAGAAAAGCCATATGGATGGTAATGTGATTACCTATAAAGCAAGGCTTGTGGTTAAAGGCTTTCGTCAAAGACAAGGAGTTGACTATGACGAGACCTTGATCGAGAGCAATGCTTAAATCCATTAGGATACTCCTAGCCATCGCCGCTCATTATGATTATGAGATATGGCAATGGATGTGAAGACGACTTTCCGAATGGAAATCTGCCGAGGATGTGTACATGACACAACCGAGGGCTTCATTTCCGTTGATGGCGAAAAGGTATGCAAGCTTCGTAAATCCATTTATGGATTGAAGCAAGCATCCAGAGTTGGAATATCCGTTTGATGAGACAATCAAAGAGTTTGGTTTCTCACAAAATCCGGATGAACACCGTGTACAAGAAAGTTAATGGAACTACGATCGTATTCCTTGTGTTATATGTAGATGACATATTGTTGCTAGGAAACGATGTCTCAATGTCGCAATCAAGAAAATTTGGTTGTCCAAACAATTTGCCATGAAAGACCTTGGAGAAGCAACTTATATCCTGGGATAAAGATTTATAGAGATAGATCAAGAGGTTGCTTGGTCTTTCACATCAACGACATAGACAAGGTGCTAAAGAGGTTTAGCATGGAGCAATCCAAGAGAGGGTTTCTTTCCATTACTCATGGATAACACTCGAAGTCCATGTGTCCCAAGACACAGGATGAGAGGATGCGTATGAATATGATCCCGTATCGTCTGCGCAGAGATCTATTATGTACGTTAATGTTATGTACGAGACCCGATGTATCATATGCTCTAAGTGTTACAAGCAGATACCAATCGGATCCTGGTGAGGGTCATTTGGGTGGTATCAAGAATATCCTAAAGTACTGCGAAGAACTAAGGATGTTTTCTTGATATATGGAGATGGAAGTCTCAAGTGAGCGGGCATCTGATACATTTTCAATCTGATAAGGACGACTCCAAGTCCCAATCAGGCTATGTTTTCACACTTAATGGCGGAGCGGATCGGTTGAAAGAGTTCCAAACAGAGACGATCACGATTCAACGATCGAGGCAGAGTACATTGCGCGATCGGACGCAACAAAGGAAGCATTTGGATCAAGAAGTTCATTTCGAACTTGGTGTGGTTCCTAATGTGATGGACTCATACAATTGTATTGTGACAACATCGGGCTATTCTTGCAGCAAAGGAGCCAAGGTCTCATCACGATCCAAACACGTACTCACCGATACCATTTGATTCGGAGATCATTGCTCGAGGTGATGTCCCGATAGAGAGAATTCCAGGCGAGCGAACATTGTCGATCCGCTGACAAAGCCGTTGCCACGTAAGAATTTTGATTCTCATGTACTCGCTTATGGTATTAGATACCAAGGCGATTGGCTTTAGGTCAAGTGGGAGATTGTTAGAGTAGTGCCCTAAAGGCAATCCCCTTTAGCGCATTTGGTTCATAGTCATGTACAGACTTTATGAATAAATAAAGCAAGGCATATTTTATTTATTTGATGTTGATTTTATTATGAATTGATAATGATCTTTAATCAAATTAATGAAGTCCCTGATACATGACATAGCATGAAGGAAATTATGATGTGATCATACTATTGAGATTCCTATCATGTGCAATTATATCAGTATCTAAATTATCCCTAGTCATAGGATTAATGAGACTGGACATCGTTAATCCGGATAGACTAGCACATGTCAAATTCCTTGATTGGATCAAGCGGTGGATCTCGTAAAGCTGTAAATATTGAGATATTTAGATTTGACATGTGGATGCTTACTAGTGGTAGTAAGTACATTGGATGACTGCTATGAGATCATCACATGGATGTCCTATACAAATGTCAGTGATAATCTCATCATAGCAATGGTGCAAGTATCCTTAGACTTGAGGTACTCAAGGATATCTTGGGTTCTGATTCTATACTTTGACTCCATTCCTTGTTGCCTTTTAGATGTCGCTCATAGGGTGGTGATTGGGTACAGCTTGAGGTATTCAAGGTAATTGAGTAGCCAATAGAGGATTCACCACTTCGTTATAGCGTAAGAGATACCCATGGCCTCTTATCGGGATCATTACTTTGAAGTCTCTGCGCCGAGCATACATATGTCATGAAGATGGTCTTCATGGACATATAAAGTAATGAGTCCTAGACGAGAACCGATTACACTGGACTAGATTTGATCGATCGGCCTAGCAAGAGTTGACACATTGCCCATACTCAAACCAAGTGGGGTATAGTATGGTGAAAGGACGAATTGCACCAGAATTGTCTATGGAAGGGTTCGTGATATGGTTTCATTAGTCAAACCAATTACTTTCCGGTCAATCGGGGTCATGATGTGTTGCTAGATACCGCCATGACTTGCTCAGATTAAGTGTTAATCTAAGTGGCCAACATAACCGGAACCTAATGGGTCACACGACAAGAGTGACTCGGAGAATCAGAAATAGTTTGGACGAGATCCGATATCCGGAGAGCAATAGGATTAAATGGATCCCGATGAGATTGGGATATGTCCCGATGAGATCGCGACATCGACATTCTTGAAAACCGCTTTCGGTGATTTTTCACGCATGGGGTTCTAAGCAGTAGTAGGACCAATTCAGCTTGATCGACCACTTCAGAATTATATATATTAATTAATTAAGTAAATAATTAATTAATATATAAATATATAAAGTGATTTTCGTGGACCATTGAATGGAGAAGAAAGATTAAGTTTGAAAAGTCAAAAGTAATGATTATTTAGCAAATTAAGGCATTTCTTATGCCATATACGTGGACTCCTCCAAACCTAGCTTTTAATGTGTGTTTTAAGAGTTAAAACATATATAAGAAGCAATTGGAAAGGGCTTGACGGTTTGAGAAGAGAAGAATCGAAAATTGCTTAAGGGTTGCTTGAAAACTTGTTTTCATTTTCTTCATCTCTTCCATTCAACATTGCTTCTACTTTCCAAGGTTCCACCAAGATCATCTCACTTGCTCTCCAAGGCTAAGGTAAGAGCTAGCACTCTTTTCTTTAGTCTAGCTATTCCCGGGTCAAAAGTATTTGTCCCGGTTAGTTTTTCCGACCTCTGCGTGGATACCGTTAGAGACGGTCTCCTTTGGTCGTTATGGTTTGATAGTTTGTACTTACACATGGATCCTGGCTTTCGGGAATGTCCCGGGACTCAAAATTTTAAATTCCGCACTGTGGACATGTGATGCCTACCCCGGGATTTTCCTACAAATACGTCTTCTAAAACTTTATGACTACAAGAAAATCTTGGTGAACACATTAACAATCTTCCTATTGCATCACAAGTAGCTGCTATATCAAAATAGACTAACGATGAATGTACTCATATCCAAGTCTCCACTACGCCTTCTTTGTTCCATGCATCCTATTTCACATTAAAGTAGATGAACCTCGCTTTGGCGTAAGAGTTCCTTTTCGACATGATAAAAGAGATGTACAAGGAAAGAGGATGTCGGTGATGAAGTAGCGATTTTGAAATTATGATAAATCATCAGAAAGCGACTTTACAATTTATCACAAATCTCCTTATATCCAACTCGCACTAGGCCTTCTTTGTTTGACGCACTTTTTCGAAGTCTCGACTACATCTTCAGATTCGAGCCATCCGTCTTACCCATGGCAACATGATAAATCTCATCATATCCAAGTCTGTTGTAACAACAACAAATGGACAAAGAACAACAATCAACGGCAACAACAACGAAAGTGGAGAAACATCTGTACACACCAAAACAAAAAAGCATCTGCAAATCGAGACGATGAGATAACAAGATCCGGCGGCAAGAATCGAACAACCTTATGCTAGGTTAACGTGCTTAGCTCAGATTAAAGTAGATGAGAAAGAGGATGTGAGTGGTGAAGTAGCGACTTTGCAATTTATGATAAATCTCCTCATCTGCATACACAACAAAACAAAAAGCTTTAAGAAGATTTACGACGATGCGGTTACAACATCTTTCGTATTCGAGCCATCTGTCTTACCCATGGCAACATTACAACACGATAAATCTCGTCATATCCAAGTCATTCAGATTTAACAACAACAAAGGGACAAGAACAACAACGAAACTCAAGAATCGAACAACCTTATGCTAGTTAACGTGCTAGCTCAGATTAAAGTAGATGAGAAAGAGGATGCGGTGGTGAAGTAGCAGACTTTGCAATTTATGATAAATCTCCTCATCTGTACACAACAAAACAAAAAACTTTAAGAAGATTTACAAGTAAAGAACAACCGCAAATGAGACGATACACCAACAACAAATACAACAACCACGGTAGAATGGAAAAAGCACAGAAAGCAATGGCGGTCTATTTTCGCTCTTTAAATAGTCAAGCGGCCAACCTTATGCTACGCGTCACGTGCTAGATTGTCTCTCGACACCAACAACAGCTACAACAACCACAGCTAGAATGGAAAAAGCACAGGAAAGCAATGGCGGAGAGGAAAAACAAAGACAGAGATCTATTTTCGCTCTTCGCTCTTTAAATAGTCATAACAAGCGCGGCCGCGTGACAAACTGGCTCAGAAGATTGCGTGCATATCTAGACAAAATGACAAAATATTTGGGTCAGAAGATTGCGTGTATATTTCAATAAATGTAAGAAAGATTGCGTGTATATTTCAATAAATGTAAGAAAGAGAATGTAAGTCGTTAGATTAAATGGACTTGGGATGGATCATGTGGTCGTCCATCCGGTCGCTCTTAGTATATATACTTAATGACTAGAATAGTAGTCATAGTTCCAAATATTGCATATATAAGACTTTATTACAATCATTTTTTAATTTTGTTGCCTTTTTCAATATATAACAACAAATTATTATTATAATTGCTTTTTAATATTATTAAAGACAATAATTTAAAAATTGTTTCTTTATATTAATATTTGGCAACACGTTTTTAAACAGTTACAAACATGTCATTGCCTAAAACTCTTTTTGTCATAATGCCAATTTCCATTAGTTCATAATTTTAGTATTTTTAACATCATGGCAAGTTGAAGGGAAAGATTGGAAGAGGAGACTTATGACAACTCTTCTTCCATCTCTTAAGAGGAGACTTATGACAACTCTTCTTCCATCTCTTTCTTCTCTTCTTTTTTTAATGTTAAGATTAAGGATGGTAAAATAGCCTAAATTGAATCTAACTTGAAGTCAATGGACTTAACCCAAATTGATTGAGCTTAGGAACAAGTTTGAACTTTTATTTATAAAAATTTTCATTCTTCAAGCTAAGTTCGAGCTTTGGATCCCTAGCTTGCCCAACCTAAACCTTGAAACCTAACTATATTAAAAATAATATTATTTTATTTTTAAACAAAACTACATTTCTTAATAATAAAACACATTCAAAAAAGGGGTCTAAAGAAAAATTAGTAAAACTGAAACCTAAAAGCCCAACTCTTTGAAAATCTCATAATTTACACAAAGACCTAAATGTGTTATTCATAGACCCACTTTCCTCCTCTTGACTTTTCACTTTTAATACGAGAATTGGGGACCACTTCTCAATTCCTATATTGAAAGTGAAAAAGCAAGGAGGAGGAAAATAACTCTAAAAATAAAACATTTGGGTCATTGCCTTAATCACAAATCTCCCAAAGAATTGGGCTTTGGGGTTTGACTTACATGTAAGGTTCCGATCATACATCTTATACATAATATATATATCAAATATACGCAATGGAAAATAAAACAGAACCTTAAAAACCATATCTACTCATGCATATAGATATAGAAAACAAACACATGAAATGTAAGATGTTTACATACCTTTTCGACGATCTCCTTTGTTCTTTAATCTTCTCCATGTTGGGTTGTCATAAACCACAATGATCAATGTAGATTGTCTTTAATGAAAGTCCACATGAAGATAGAAGGATGAAACCTCAATATAAGATGGCTAGAATTTTTTCTTTGTGTCAATAATGACAAGAACTCTTGTGAGAGTACAGAACGTGTAAGAAAGAACTTTTCTTTTACTTTTGTCTTACACAAGATGCACAAAAATCACCTCTATTTTTTGCACCATTTGTCCTTCCATAACCCCCATCACTAATAGAGAGTTAAGGGAAGTTAATGGTCATGAATAGCATGCATTAATGGAAGTTATGAGAAGTTAATAACCATGAATAACATGCATTAATGGAGATTTTGGGAAGTTAATGACCAAATTGGCAGCCAATAACACTTGTTTCTAATCTATTCCGTATAACGTTTTCTACTACGATCATATCGTGATACAATCCCGAAACACACTCTCATATCTTGAATTACTATTCAAGACCATTTTACTCATCCTTTGAATCTCCTATGTGTGTGACTTATTAGGTTTCCGGTTATGTTGGCCACTTAAATTAACACTTAATTCAAGTAAGTCAAAAGAGGTATCTAGCAATACGTCATGACCCCCAATTGACTAGAAAGTCAGTGGTTTGACTATAAACACTTCCATATGCAATATTGCCACACAATTCGTCTTTTCACCATCTATACCCTACTTGGTTCAGAGTATGGTCAAAGTGTCAATTCCCACTAAACTGACTATATCATATCTAGTCCAAGTAATATTAAATGTTGTCCTGAGGATCTCATTACTCTATTCATCATTAAAAACTCTCTTCATGACACATAATTTGCTCTAGCTAGAGACTCCCAAGTAATAACTTTGACAAGAGGCCATGGGTATCATCTCCTTCTATTAGGAGTGGTAAATCCTTTATTGACAACTCAATTACCTCCGAATACCTCAGGCTGTACCCAATCATCACCCTATAAGTAACCCCTGAAAGGCACCAATGAATAGAGTCAAAGCACAGGATCAGTATCCTAGATATCCTTGAGCACCTCAAGTCAAAAGATACTTGCACCATTGCTATGATGAGACTATCATTGACACTGGAATAAAACATCCATATGATTATCTCATAGTAGGTCAATCCAATGTACTTACTACTTTTAGTAAACATCCACATGTTAACTCTAAAAAACTCACGTCTACAGCTTATAAGATCTATTTTTGATCCAATCAAAGAGTATAATATGTGTTAGTTTGTCCGAATTAATGATATCCGATCTCATTAATCATATGACTAGGAATAGTTTAGATACTAACATAATTACACATGATAGGAATCTCATTATCATGATCTTATCATGATTTCCTCCATGTTATGTTTTGTATCAAGGACTTCATTAAATCAATTTAAGGTCAACATCAAATCCATAAATGTATGAACATCAAAATAATAAAAAATGTCTTTATTAATCATAAAATGATTTGTACAATAAGTGCTAAAAGTGATTCCCTTTAAAGCACTTCTCTAACATTACCTTAACTGGGCTTTGAATCATTTAATATTTTCTTTGAAGGGTTAGGTTTTTGGGCTTGACTTAGCCTAACTTTGGGGCTAACTTGACCTAATTAGGTTTAACTTAACCCAATTGGATCTAATCAAAGCCCAATTGGCCTAAGCTAGGTCCAAGCGACGTGTGCTTAATTGGACTTTGAGATGCTTAAAGCCCAATTAGGTTTAGGCTATAACCAAGCCTCTAAGCCCAATTTGGTTTCAAATCAAGTTTGAGCTTTAAAAAATATTTTAGGCCAGGCTTAAGCCATTAAGGGCTCAAGTATAGCCTAGCCCATCGCCGTACCTAGTTAAGATTGTTTTAATTTTTTGTTTTGTTTTTATAAGGTAGTTTATATTGGGTAATCCAATTGATAATACATGTTTTATTATTGTTTAGTTGAATTTTTTTCTATTCGATCGTAATTGTTAGATTTATGTCTAATCACGATAAATCTTAAAGATTGTATGAAAGACTAAGAGGTGAAGGATAATCTATAAACTATGAGAATAAACATTCTAGATCTAGATATTTCCTAAATGTGTTATTGCCATCTTATATTTTAATATATCCTAGATTATCATAATAACTAATAGATTAAATATACTCAAGATACCTTTTCTTCCATCTCTTTCTTCTCTTCTCTCTTTAATGTTAACATGGTTTTACTTTTGTTTTTTTTTATCATGTAATTTATATTGGATGATTCAATTGTTAGTAAATGATTTATTATTGTTTAGTTAACTTTATTTTTATCTTTATTATAGGATTTATACATGATCACCATAGATACAATCTTAGGTTATAAAGGATTGAGAGGTAAAGTATAATCTCTACACTAGAGAATAAACATTCTACATCTAGGTATCTACAAGGTGTGTGACAAGTATCTTCTGTTTTAACATATCCTAGACCGGAGTGATAACCAATTGATTAACTATGTTTGGTAAATTCAATAAAGTGTCGTGTATGAAAGAGGTAGTAATTTTTTAATTAGATATACCTATATACAGTACGTCAAGAGAGGTTATAAATACATTAGGTTAATTGTTATTTTTATTATAATATTCAATCTTACATAATAATTACTATAAATTTTTATTAGTTTAGGGTCAATATTCTAAAATACTCAAACCTTTTTTGAGAATTTAAACAACTCATTAACGCAGAAAAAATTAACGACGTAGCATTGGAGAGCTAACTCTCCTGCAAGCTACTCAACACGGTAGCGTTTAAGCATTACAAAAAGTGGAAGCCTTGTTGAAATCACTTACAACGATACTAAAATAGTCGATCGCGTTTTGGTAAATTGCGGTAAAGCCCTTCTCTTCCTTTTGTCACTTCCTTGAAATATTTACCCAAGTAGGGTTGGCGTCGCTGGAGCAACGGGTCGTCAAGGGAAGAATTGAATGACGCTCGGAGTCTAGGCATGCGTAGTCTTTCAGTCCATGTAAGAGGTAACCACTCCTTGATTGTTCTGTAAAACCTCGTATTGATTACTTACTTCCCTGTAGATTCCAGGGGCTCGATTGTAGGGTGTTTGCTCCAAACTGCTTCCTGCGTTGATCTCTACCGGTGAGTCCTCTTGCACTCCAGTTTCTTACTTCGTGAACTTCTTGGAATGAATATTGCTTTATATCTGCTAGATTTGCTTAGAAATGTAATTCTAAATCCTAGTAATGATTGTTTTGATTTCTGTAAACACTATGCCTGGTTTATTTTTTTAACTTACTGTGTCTTGACAGTAGACATTTATTTTCCACTGAACTAATTGCAACTGCATGTACATAGTATTATTGATTCAATCAAATTGCTTTATCTTTCAAGTTTTCAACTTCCTTTGTTATTTTTAAATTTTAAATTGTATCAATTTTATTTTCTTACGGACTGGTCAGGATTTAGTGACAATTGGAATATTGACAATGAAACGCGGGTACCCAGATTCTTCTCCACATTCTTCTAGTGATGGTCCCCCTAAATCCAGATTCAAATACACCCCTGAAGGTTGGATGGATAAATTCATTGATTATCTCCGCTTAACTTTTGAGATTATTAATTGATCCCTTTAAGCATTAAGCTCATATATTTACTATCTTCATATTAGATTCTCATAAGAAAAAAAAAAGAAAATTGTTTAATTTAATATTGATTTTCAATAATGTTCTGTTACTTTGTTTTTCGCTGTTTGCTTGTGTGAAACAGGTATACATTGGTTACGAGGTCAATTACTTTGCTTTAGGACTTGAGGTTTATGATCCACAAGCTTTATCTTTTCCCCAGTTAAATTGGGTAGAGGTAAAATTGAAATTTGGGTTATGTTGGGACATCATTGTACAATTATCTGAGCAGAACTTCAGAGAGAACTTAAAGTTGTTTAGCCTTTTATGAGGTCAAGGCGAGATGGGAAACTTTTCGCAGCTACTTCTAAGTCCCATTTCCTTGCAGTACTTGGTTGCATTATTTAGACATGAGACTTCAGTTATTTCTTAACAGGTGATGCACATTTTTCTGAAGATTTTGTTCAGAGAGTGGCTGATCATTACAGCGCAAGGACAAATCAAACTCTGGAAGAACGAGAAGCTAGTCCAATTATCCATTTGAAGAAATTAAACAATTGGGTACCAGGACTGTGACTATTCTATGTAGTTGATGGACATATTGTTGTATGACAATATTCTTGTATTATCCAATCAATGAAAGTATGTGATTTTGCAGATAAAGAGTGTGCTAGTTCAACTTTATACTCGTCAGGGGGATGTTGTTCTTGATCTTGCTTGTGGGAAGGTATAACTCCCGTTAAATCCTTTTTTCAGCTGCCTTGGTAGACACTTACAGCCCTTTGAAGACTAACTGGTATGCTGCTTTTGTTTTCTAGGGTGGCGATCTTATCAAATGGGATAAAGCGAGAATTGGATACTATGTTGGTGTTGATATGGCTGAGGGCTCGGTAATAATCAAAAACTGATTTCTAGTGTTTTAAGCCATTGTGACTATCCATTTTGCTCTTAGGATTATTCGGAAGGCTTTTTAAATTGGCTATCAAGTGACTAAGTTTCTATAGAAACAGCAAAGGATTGTTTAGAAGTGAGTAGATTAATGTGGACATCACTGCTCAAAAATTAGTGCGTAAGATCTGAGCTGCAACAATCGTCATAAACTTCACAGGCACAATGAGTTATGAAATGATCCTCAACTGGACACTTAAACTGTTTATACTACCCTTGCGGTTTTGTACTAATGGGAACTCAGTTTTCTCCTTTGTATTGCTTATTCTTGTAAAACTTGTTGCTCTTGGAGCATTGCAATGATATCCTTTTAACTTTCAGAAAAAATTGGATTCCTTGTGTTTCACTCCCTTGTGGCTACTCTTTGTTCTTCTTAATGATATGCAGTAATTGAAACACAAATAGTTTGAAAGGGTAAACTAATATGAGCAGTCAGTCATTGTTACCACCAAATTAACTGCATGGCAAACTGAAAAGATATTGTGGTGTTCAATGATTTTAACAGATAGAAGATTGTCGTACACGTTACAATGGTGATGCAGATCATCATCAGCGACGTAAAAAATTGACATTTCCAGCACGCCTCATCTGTGGGGATTGTTATGAGGTATTTCCTTGTGAGCTAGTGAAACTTTCATCCTCTTAAGCACAACAGATTTAGGTTTTTTGTTGGATATACATTTTAAAAATAAACCAAATAGCATCTTTGTTTGATACCTTATCTAATTTGGAAATTACAGCTATTGAAGCATCTAACCATTTGTTTGATGCTGATATATAGGTTCCTTTGGACAAAGTCCTGGTTGATGATGGTCCTTTTGATATCTGTAGTTGTCAGGTAAATGTTCTTGCACTTTCTCTATCTGTTTTTTTAATTTATTGAGGTCTAAAGTTATATTCTCTTGTTCGTTCTACTTCTACCACTGATTTTGCCGTCATACTTAACTCTTTCCAATTGTCACTCTTCTCATTAGATTTCATCTGTTTTATGTTTAATATCTGCAGTTTTACTTTCTAATTTACTGAGGACCAAAGTTATATTCTCCTGTATTTTCTATCACTGATTTGGCATCAGGATTGGACTTTTTTCAATCATCACACTTCTCTTTAGATTTCATTTGTTTTACATTTAAGATATTTTCATCTTAGCTTCTATGTTTATCCTCAAATTTTGAATACGCTCTTAAATCCTAATTTCCTTTGTCTGCTATGTACAAGAACTAGTTGCTACTTGGGAGACCTCATCTCTATCTCTTTTACAATGCACAACTGATACTTGTTTGCTAATTGATCATTGCTTTGCTGTTCTCTGTGCTTGCTCTACTAAATCAGGGTAAGGATTGATGTAAATCCACAAGGCCTGTATTCTAGCTTTTTGTGTGTGTCTATGTGGATGCTTATGTTTATACTATGTTTGTACATTTCTACTTGTGAAAATGTTCAGTTTGCCTTGCATTATTCTTGGTCTACTGAGGCAAGAGCAAGGAGAGCATTGAAAAATGTATCAGCCTTACTTCGTCCAGGAGGCACGTTCTTCGGGACAATGCCAGATGCCAATGTCATCATCAAAAAACTGAGAGAAGGTGTAGTCTTGGCATCTTAATATTACCTATATATCTTTATCCAGCATTTTTGAAGATTTCAACCATGTAAACTTTCCATGGTTACTGAAGAACATAATAGACCATTTTCGTTCTTAATGGAACTTCTCATTTTGTGTTGACTTGCAGCTGACAGTTTGGCCTTTGGTAACAGTGTCTATTGGATACGTTTTGATGAGGAATATTCGGAGAAGGTAGATTTTCTTGAAAGTTGCAACTCATTACTTTTAACTTGTGAATATCCCTATCTGAATAGTGCATTGTTTCCTGATTCAGAAATTTAGATCATCGTCTCCTTTTGGAATCGAATACCAATTCCATCTTGAGGTACCTCTCTTTTCTTTTCTTTTCTTGTTCTTTGTTCTTCCCATTTCTATTCTTATTTAAGAGTAGTTTTTTTATTGTAGCTATCTATAATTGCATAATCATATCATATTAAAACTATCATTATAAGATGCTTCTTTAGATGACAAAAACAAAATCTTGATTTGAAATTGCAGGATGCTGTTGATTGTCCAGAGTGGATTGTTCCCTTTAATGTCTTCAAGTCAATGGCAGAAGAGGTACTGTTCCATCATAAATGCATTTACTGCAGCTTGTTTCGGTATTGAACATTAACTGTTAGTATTGTCGCAGCAAAGTTTCTTTGCAATTTCTTTAAGCATCAGCTGCATAAGTTGTTCTCTAGGAATTTACTTCATTGAACTCTTGCAGTATGGTTTAGAGCTAGTTTTTGTGAAGAATGCACATGAGTTTGTGCACCATTATATGAAAAGTCGAGAATATGTCGAGTTAATGCGGAGGCTTGGTGCTTTGGGTGATGGTAAAGAAGACAAGAGTAAGGCTAATTTGTTGTGCCTCTTTTACTTGGTTTTGGCTTCCCTTTTATTGTTTTTGCTCATGTCGGATTTCATAGCCAGGCACGCTGTCTGCTGACGAATGGGAAGTAGCTTATTTATACTTGGCATTTGCCTTGAAGAAGGTAAACACATTAAAACAGTCACGATGACATTAGTAATGCATGATCATGTTACTTACCAAATTCCTAAGATGTTGAGATAAAATTGTTTCTATCAGCGAGGGGAATCGGACCGGAGGCAAGTAAGCAGTAGACGAAACAAAGGAAAGCTGCATATATCAAAGGATGATATTATGTACATTAGTAGCGGGAGTTAGTGCTACAACTATGTAGGAGCTAATCTTCAAGGTGATACCATGATCTCTAAATGGATGGATGACGATTGATGATGGTCGTCCATGAGCCTACAAGCTCGTAAACCTCTCGTAAAATTGAAATGACCTACGCAATTTTGCCGCTTCAGTATATGGTACAGATTATTACCAATTTCCCTGTACGTGATACTACCTCACCCAGGGTTGGTGCCTGCATACTAGCTATGCTAACTGGCATTCTTGTAAGGAAATTACATTATAAAGAGCTATAAGGACTTATTTTCGATGTATACTTGCAAATCTCTTAAAGAGTAAATAATCTACCATTAGAGAGTTTTTTTTTTCTTCTTTAAAAGATAAAACGAATTAGGATGGTTACCATCGAAGTACAACAGATTAAAAAACTGGAACTAAGCAGCAATAAGAGAGCAAGCTCAATAAGAGACTGCTGCATTTGGGAGCAGCGCTTCTTCCCGAGATAATGTTAAGGGCCGGGTATTCTGAGCCTTAGCTGAACCTCCAGAAATTGCTAATTGTCACTTCTAACATTATCGGATAAGTTCGGGTCTTCACCTTTGAGGGAATGTACTTCTCTAATCAGAATGGAGATGTAGAGCACCTGATTTGCTCCTCCTTTTATTATTATTATTTTTTACCGGCTAACAGCTGAAAAATTGGGTTCATTCTTCACTTTAAACTATAAAAATCAAAATCTCCCAGTTCTTGGATTGGATTATAATTGATTTTGCATACAATCACCGGATTTGGTTTGGGAACCGACTTAGCTCTCGGAAGAGTTCCTCCTGTATCTACATATATAAAAGTTGCTTTAATAAGATTAGTTGCTGACTCAGAGAATGCTTAGAATCACCAGTTCATTAATTTCTCTCAATTGCTAGTGCAGACACTAATTTGAAGTTTCATGAGTTTCTTATGTACAGAAAAAAGTTTTAACTTTTGTAAGATGCTGCTTAGCATGAATTAGTGGTGGTGATTTATTCTCTACCTATTATAATATTACTAGCAGGTTAACTTTGCACAAATGCGCAGTGAAAGTGTCCACTGAATTTATACGCAGGGGAAATTTTAATGTCATAGTTAAATAAAAAATAATATAAAAATGTAATGAAATAATCATCGGTTGGGAGAAGAAATAAGATGAAATGACTTTCTTTGATATTAAAATAGCAGAATAAAGATACCTTAATTTATAAGTTTTTTAATTTGTGCTTCATAAAATTTCCTAGTCTCGAAGTTTACTTCTTTGAGATCGTTGGCCATCTTTATCATTCAACTAGTTTCATACATCTCGACATAGCGAAGTCCATGCGAACTACTATGTGCCTTTTTATACCGTGCATGGAATTGGATAAGTAAGTCATCTAGCTAATTTTGATGATAATATGTCTCCTTTATGACATTTTTCAAATATCTTTAGCTGTCGAAATAGGTGGAATTCATATCTGCCATTAAAATAATGAAATTAGTTTATAAATGTCATAATTATTTCACAACTTTATTGAGAAGCAAGAATAAGACGAAGGTTAGAGTGGAAGATTGCATGAGAGAATAAGGAGGGAACCTATAAAAAATGGTGCGTAAAGATAAAGAAAAGGTTTTGTTGACATTATAAATTGAAAAATTAGGATAAAAAAAGCCATGGACAAAAGAATCGGTTACTGACCTGAACGGTTGTTTTTT
Source organism: Erythroxylum novogranatense (assembly GCA_029891385.1). Classification (NCBI taxonomy): domain Eukaryota; kingdom Viridiplantae; phylum Streptophyta; class Magnoliopsida; order Malpighiales; family Erythroxylaceae; genus Erythroxylum; species Erythroxylum novogranatense. The sequence goes on along the minus strand of CM057225.1, from coordinate 48,465,866 downwards.
GTTTGTTAAAATAGAAGAGGTAACCTTGACTATTGTTATTTTTTGGAATGGAGAATGAGATGTATTTATGTTAAAAAAGAAGAAGGCAGAAGAAGAGGGTAGGAATTGTTTGATCGAAGCTAGAGGAGAAAGCTTATAAAGTTTACATATAGAGGTGTTAGGGGACCATATGGGAGGTGAGACTTAAAGAGTTAATGAGGGGCAGTACTGAAAGTTGATAAAGTGAAATAGATTCGATTTGCCTTGAGATACGTTAAAAATAGTTTACATGTGTAGAGAAAAAGAGGAAGCAGAAGTCGAACTAAGAGCGATTGCAAACCGCATATTTTTTTAGAAGGATTAGTCAAATCGTATATTCCAAGAAGGATTATAGAATTGGTAAGTGAAATTTAATGCGAGTTGGAAATGACATCAACTCAACTGCTTTAAATAAAGAAGAACAAGACGAAGCTCAAAGAAGAAAAAATAAGTTGAAGTGGAAATATAGAAGTAAGATGAAGCGCGAAGAGAAAAGTAAGAGGAAGCGGAGAAGCAAAGATAAGACGAAGTCCTGAGAGAAACATAAGACGAAGCGGGGAGACAAAAGTAAGAGGAAGCGGCGGTAACATGAAGGAGAAATTAAGGAGAAGTTGCACTGACAAAGATTAGGCAATTCGACTTCGATTCTTTTTCAGGGAAAGGATGGACCCCGGCGAATTATCCTTAGTCCATATTAGAATGAAGAATGTTGTTATAGTGCACAGATAATGTAAGACGATTAAAGTTAGAGGAAGCGAAAGTAAAACGATGTCGAAGTAAGAGGATAGAATTGAGACGATAAAAGTAAGACGATTAAAGTAAGACGTTGAAAAGCAGACGAAAGAAGAAAAATAGACGGGAGTTGAAAAGCAGACGGAAGCAAAAGCAGACGGAAGCTGAATATTTTGTCCATATTAGAATAAAGAATGTTGTTATACTGGACAGATAATCTAATGGAAAATCTTCAACACCTTGGCGAAAAAATGACCAACAAGGCTCATCTGTTGACTGATTTGTGCAAAAATAGGGGAAAGAATAAGACGAAGCAGAGAAGAAAAAATAAGACGAAGTGAAAGAAAGGTATTAAGTCGACAAGCGCATTTAAAGAAGAAAAACAGAGGGAAGTTGAAAAGCAGACGGAAGAAAAAGCTGACGAAAACAAAAGGAGACGCAAGCAAAAGCAGACGAAAGCAAAAGCAGACGGAAGCAAAAGCTGACGGAAGTAAAAGGAGACGCAAGCAAAAGCAGACGATGAGCCATACTTGAGAGAAGATTATTTTGCGTATGTAGAGCTATCTTACTGTAACAATCTGTTAATAGGTTAGTTCTTTTTTCATTAAACAACATACTAACCTTTTTTCCGATTACTATTATACTTTACTAATATAGAATTATCCTCACTAGGTTATTGAAAAACGTCTTCCCTGACTTAAGCTTATATTCATCCGACCCATATCAGATGATAAATCTTGCGTAAATTACACAATTCCTAAAGCAAGATTTTTCACATTCATCAGCCAACATTCTTACTTAATAAAAACAGAAAGAATGATAGGAACACATAAATTCAAGGCAAGAATACAAACCAGCAAGACACAAACACTGAGTACAACATATATTAAAATCCCAGAAATATATAGTTCACCACACACTATAAAAACTTCAACTATGGAATGTAAAACATGAAACGATAGAAACTAAGACGAAGCAGAGTCAAAATAAGATGATAGTAAAGTCAAACTAGTTATCAGAGCTTTAGGCTACCATGTAAACATCTTTATTTGTTTCAGAGCTTGAGGAAGATTTCTGATTATCTCCTCTCTGTTTGGGTGTCTCTACCATGAGAACATCTTTATTTGTTCCAGAGCTTGAGGAAGATTTCTGATTATCTCCTCTCAGTTTGGGTGCCATGATTTTTTTCGTATAGCTTGTCAAGTTTCTCGTAACACTCTTCAATCTGTTTTGTTGTTTCTCTGGGATCCGCGTAACTTTGCTGTTCTCGGGAATTCATATTTCTGTAAAAGATAATTTTGACACCAGTACCTATAATAAAATCAGTGAAATTAATCTAACGAACTCTAGATGGTTTATTTTGTGATTTCTTATTATAAAAACTAATCATAGCTTGGCAATGTGAGGTTGGGGACAAAAGTAAGGCGAATGGTGGTTAACGTTAGCAGTGGAAGAATGCAAAAAAAAAGAGAGGACGAAACAGATTAAAACATGGAACGTAAAGATAAAGAAACGATTTTGTTGAAATTATAAATATAAAAATTTGGGGTAAAAAAAGTAACGAAGAAAAGAATTCCTTACTGAACTGAAAGGTTGCTCTTTGCTTGTTGAAATAGGAGACGTAACTTTGAGAGTTGTTATCTTCTTGGAATAGAGGATGTGATGAATATTGGTTAAACAAGAAGAAGGCAAAAGAAGAGGGTACGAATTGTTTGGTTGAAGTTAAGAGGAGAAAGGTTTCAAAGTTTAAATATAGACGTATTAGTGGACCGTCTGGCAGGGAAGAAATATAGCTGTGTAGTACTTGAAGTTGAAGAGTTGGACTGTATTAAATGAGGGGCAGTACTGTATTAAATGATGACTGCTACATTAAAAAGGTTAAAGAGGAGCAGATGTACAAGGCATTTAATATGTAAGGGTTCCTTATATTTCATTATATATATTTATATTGGGCATGGATAGATGATCATTTTGGTAAAAGCAGCGAAAGTGAAGTGAGTCGGAAGCAGAAGTCGAACTAAGAGGTGGGTTGCTTTCATATCCTAGTAGAGGATATAAATTTGGGGTTGAGAGGCTAAAGTAAGACGAGAGTACTAGGGAAATTTTAATGTCATAGTTAAATAAAAAATAATATCAAAATGTAATGAAATAAGCATTAATTGGGATAAGAAATAAGATGAAATAACTTTCCTTGAGATACATTTAAAATAGTTTACATGTCTACTATTTACATTTGCAGTATAAAGAAAACTTAATCTATAAGTTTATGAATTTGTCTTTGATAAAATTTCCTTGTCTCGAAGTTTACTTTTTTGAGATCGTTGGCCATCTCTATCATTCGACTAGTTTCTTACATCTTGATGTAGCGAAGTTCATGTGAACTATTATGTGCCTTTTTATTCCGTGCATGGTATCCGATAAGTAATTCATCTAGCTCATTTTGAAGATCATATGTCTGCTTTATGGCACTTTTCAAATATCTTTTGCGCTCGAAATAGTTGAAATTTATATCTACCATTAAAATAATCAAATTAGTCCACAAATGTCATAATTATTTCACAATTTTATTGAGAAGCAAGAATAAGACGAAGGTTGGAGTGGAAGAATGTAGCAGAGAATAAGGAGGGAACCTATAAAAAATGGCGTGTATAGATAAAGAAAGGGTTTTGTTGACATTATAAATTGAAAAGATTGGGATAAAAAAAGTGATGGACAAAAGAATTGGCTACTGACCTGAACGGTTGTTATCTGTTTGTTGAAATAGAAGAGGTAACCTTGACTATTCTTATCTTTCTGGAATGGAGAATGTGATGTATTTAGATTAAACAAGAAGAAGGGAAAAGAAGACGGTAGGAATTGTTTGATTAAAGTTAGAGGAGAAAGGTTATAAAGTTTAAATATAGAGGTGTTAGGGGACCGTGTGCCAGCTGAGATTTGAAGAGTTGCACGGTATTAAATGAGGGCCGACACTCGAAGATGATAAAGCGAAGCAGAAATGATTTTCCTAGAGATGTGTAAAAAATAGGTGACATGTGTAGAGAGGAGGAAGACATCTAAATAAAAAATTTTGGTGGTCATTGAACTTCAATCTCCGTTCTGATTGTCTTCTTCTCTAATTCTTATCATGTTTGGTTACTTCTGCAATACGTTATTGGCAATGTTTGACATTATTATAGAAGATTATACCTATAAATTAAAGCGTCAATCTACGTTACAGTAGAAACCTGTGATGGAATCAGCAATGATTTACGTAAGACTTGTGGATTTTGAGTCGTTGAGGAAAGACAACATGGACATTGAACCAGAGATAGTTGTAGGTGGGTGGAGAAAGTTCTTTCAAGTTCGATTGACATTATTATAACAGCTAGAACATTATTTGATACAAAAAAACACATCACAATGTCTGGTTCATACATTTTAGGGGTTAGCGTATGTTGCCTTGCGACAAATAAAATTTTTTGGCAGTCTCCAGAAATGTATCACCTATCAATTGAAAAGTCAAAAACTAAGATGAAGCAGAGTCAAACTAAGAACAAACATAGTCAAACTAAGATGAAGTGCGGAGACAAAAGTAAGAGTAAGTGGAAAATTCCGACTTGATTTGCTTTCGTCTGTTTCTCATCGTTTGCTTTTGCTTCCGTTTGCTTTTGGCTTCCCTCTGCTTTTCAACTATCGTCTGCTTTTCAGCTTCCCTCTGTTTTTAATCTCCGTTTGTTTTTCTACTTCGTTTGCTTTTCAACTATCATCTGTTTTTCAATCTCCGTCTATTTTTCAATATCTTCGTCTGTTTTTTATTCTCCGTCTGTTTTTCATTCTCCGTCTGTTTTTCTACTTCTTCTGCTTTTCATTCATCAGCCTATTATCCTGCTTGGTCTACTTTTTATTCTTCCGTCTGCTTTTCTGCCTTCATTATATGTTTAGCATCAAAATGATAAATGTAAAGTTACTTTGACTTAACAATCTCCCCCTTTTTGATGATAAAAAATAATCATACAATAAATTTGCAATAAAAAAAAGAAAACATATCTTCGTACTGTCTTCGTCTGAGTTCTACATTTTCTGCTGACTCTTCCTCCCCTATCTTTTTCTTTCTTCTTCAAGAATTAATCTCCTTCGTACATCCCCTTTTGATTTCTACTTTGCATTTTCTCCTCCTGCTATTTGTTATAATAAAAAATGATTAATATCGATGATGCTTCAACAACTCTTTCACCATCTCCTTCAACTCTTTGACTTCTCTTCGTAGGTGCATCACCTCAGCTTGCAAGTCAAAAGGCGAGGTGGGTTGATCATCATCCTCCGAGAGTTCTACAAATGCAATTGTAGTAACATATGCGTCTGAAGATGTAATATAATCTTTAACAATCTCAAGAGTAGGTGGTTGAACCGATAGGTGGGGCTTAGGAAGGTCTAAGTCATAACGAGCAGGTATCATTAGCACTTGTCTTCCTCGCAAGGGTAGGGCTTCTTCTAGAATCGACAGTGTATTAGATAGTGGCCTAATACGAATTACTGTTTGCACAAGGGATTGAGTAAACGTCCATCTAGTTAGATTTCCCCCCACTGGACAGTGTTCATCCTTGTCTGTAAAACTACAACTGGCTCCTGTAAACATCTTCTTTGAAGCGCATGCAGCATCTATTCGTTGCACTTCTTCAGCAATCTGATCTGCGGACAGATCATCAATTACCCCTTCTAGGTATAACTTCATCTTCCCCTTATTAACATCCAAGGGATATCATGGTTGCAAGTCTGGTACAACCATTATCACCGTTTCCTCTGTAATTGGATAAATAGTGTGCGAATGACTGGTCATCTTTGAAGAGTACGACTTTGTGGCAGCATACCGCAAGGCTTCATAGAAATTCCTTTCTTCTTCATTCAATAGATGCCATATCTCACTATTTATAGGAATAGGTTGTAAGTAAGTCTTTACTAAGCTCCTCGGTGTATCCCTGATGACAATTGAACTACTCCTCTTAGTCACAGGCTCAACTACTTGAATCAATCTGGTTTCCAATTCGTATTTCCTAAGAAATTCAAAATAGTTGAATGGAACTCAACTGAGTTCTTCAGATTCCTCCTATTGGACCTGCACTAAATTGAGTTCTGCTGTTGCCTCGTGTTGAACAATGATAGGAGTAGTCTGAACCAAGCTAAGCTCCACTGGCTCTTCCTGATGAACAATGATAGCAGTAGTCTGAATCTGGCTAAACTCCACTGGCTCCTACTGTTGAATAGCAATGGGAGTTTCCTTCCTCTGACTAACTTCCTTAGCAGTAGGCACACTCTTCTGTTGACTAACTATCTTAATCTTCTTCATTGCCTCAGTCAGTCTTGGAGTTTTCTCAGATTGGGGTTTTTGCTTCTTAGACCCGAACTTTCTTTTCCTCTCAGTCTCCTTGGCCTGTTTGGCTGAATGTTCACTTAAGATGGAGACTAGAGATCTCGTAGCCTTTGGTGCGCTAGTCTCAGAGACTTTTGTCTGACTTTGTTCTCTGGACTTGTTTTCTACTTGTTGTCTCATGGTTTGAATCCTGGGCGTTCTCTTTGCCTTCTTTGGAATTTCACTCATCAGATTCTCCCCTTTTCTCTTCAAGACAGCTTCATTTGTAGTCCGAACTTGGCTAATTTCCTTTTCAGAAATCATATTTTCCTTCACAATTTCTTGAGATGATTCCCTTCTTTCAACTATGGGCATGCTTCCACTAGCTTGAGATTTAGAACTCTCTATGAGAGATTTCTTCTGTATCGGCTCCTCCTCAATTCTAGCTTTATTCTTAGAATCTGCTTCTCCTCTATCCAGATTCTTTAAGCCCATTTTCGCTATTGTAGCCGAGTTGATAAAACTTCTGACAGGCACCCTCAATCTGTTTCCTCTGTCAAGAAGGACTCCAGACTCCCTGAATATCCTTGTGAGCAGCATTCTATAAGGATAACTGTTTGTATCCTTCATCGCCTTAACCATATAATGAAAAATCAGAAATGGTAAGTCTCTGGGTTGGCGATTCAGTAGGTAGAAAAGGCATTGTTCATCCAACGTCGTTACCAAATTCCTTGATCCTGCTCTAGGTAAGATGCAATTAAACAAAATTGCATGTAAGACCCTAGCATTTGGCACCAGACTGGAGGTTTTCCTCTCCTTTGGGTCATTATCTCCATACAACTGTCTAGTGACTTCGTCTTTGTTTAGGTTAACTTTAGTCATCCATCTGGCTTTACTTGTAAGCTTCTCTCCAGCCGATGGGGATTTCGTTACCTTCTCTATCAAATTCGTTGTGACAATAACAGATATTGTATTTTCTATCGTAGAAACAATATTTTTGTCTACCAGCTGCACATTCTTCCAGAAATCAAACACCTCATTTGGATATACGATCTCGCGTACCTGGAAGAACTTCTTCCAACCAGCTTCTACTATCTCTGGCTCGATATCCATTTTGTTCTCTCTCAATGATTCAAAATCGACATGTCTCCCGCAGATCATTGCTTGGTCCACCTGAATCTTTGATAAGTGATAAGCTGAGTTGATGACTTGATTTTCAAAAGTAAAGTTGATTTCAGAGAATTTGAGAGAGTTGAAAAGTTTGTGAGTTGAGAGTATTCGAACGGCTTCTGATTTGAGACTACTAGAAAGGTCTTATCAGGCATTTTCTAGAATAGGTCAGCTTCTCAAGGCTTTGAAACTTTCCCTCCAAGATTTTCTTCGGAGAGAAGTTACCAGCTGTAACTCACTGTTGCTGACACCGTTAACTTTGATGACCTTTTAACTTGGCTGTGAGATATCAGACGGTTCATCATTTAACATCACCATGTTGAGGTACCGTCTGATTTCCTTGAACCGTTCGCCTTACTTTAATCGTCTTAGTTCTATAGTCGTACTTTCACTTCGTCTTACTTTGATCGTCTTACTTTGCTTCTGTCTACTTTTGCTTTCGTCTGCTTTTCATCTTCCGTCTATTTTTCTTCTGTCGACTGCTTTTCAGTTTCCGTCTCCTTTTGCTTTTGTCCACTTTTCAACTTCCATATGTTTTTCTTCTTTCGTGTGCTTTTCAACGTCTGTTTGTTTTTGTTCCATTATTTGTACTTTATCAAAATCATTTATGTAAACTCATTTTGACTTAACAAACTATCTTCAGTTCGTATTAGAATGAAGAATGTTGTTATATTGGAGAGATAATCTAATGGAAAATCTTCAACAGTTTGGCGAAAAAACAACAAACATAGGTCATGTGTTGACTGATTTGTGCAAAAATGCCAGAAAGAATAAGACAAAGCGGAGAAGGAAAAATAAAACGAACTGGAAAGACAAAAACAAATTGAATGGTGACGGGTAGGAGAAGTTCACGAGCATGTTTGGCGGATTCGACGTGGCAGACGTAAGAATGAATTTATTGTCCTTAAATTATTGGCCTCCGGTTTTGATTTTATGATATATTTTTGTTATTTATAGATTGGAGATATTCTTCTTTTATTATTGATGTATTGTGGACTTGGTTAAGTGTATGACGAGGAGAAATCGGGACTGTTTCGTGATACGACGGAAAATCAATAACATTAAAAAGTTGAATGACCAATTGAAAATGAAACCTTAAACCAGGGGTAGGAGAAGAATATTTTTGAAGAAGAAAGAAACAGATAGGGGGAGGAAGAGTAAACAGAATAGGAAGACGGAGTGGAGATCTTTTCATCTTACTTATGATTATTTGTTATTATCAAAAAGGGGGAGATTGTTAAGTCAAAATGAATTGACATAAATTTATTTGATAAGTACAAATAATGATGAAAAACGGAGACGGTGAAAAGCAGACGAAGAAAAGTAAACAGAAGCTATTGAAAAGCAGACAGAACTTGAAAAGCAGACGGAAGCAAAAGCAGACGAAAGTTATCCAAAAGTAGACGGGAGCAAAAGCAGACGAAAGCAAACCACCTCCGAATTAAGAATCATTTTGAGTTAGTTACAGAACTTAACTGAATAACTGCTTCTTTCAAGATTGAAGAAGCAAGATTGAAGAAGCAGCTGAACACGAAGGTTATAAATAAGAGACGGAGTCGACGTATTATTCCTATTAGGTATAAAAACATTTTTAGCTTATATTAATAAAAATAAATATGCCATGAACCGGTATTATGATTATATAAAAAAACATGAGTATATGAATGAAGTTGAATAATAATAATGAATTTAATAAACCTTAAATCAGAGGTAGATTAGCCTGAAAATCGTGTGAAATCATTCAAAAGACACCACAATGCGACATTAAAAGTTTATGAGAATCTGAGTTTTTTCCTATTACGACGAGTGTACATAGTTGATTGTAAGGCCCGATTGTGGCGTATATTGATCTTCTTGATCGACTTATCCATTTGTGATGGAGAGTTGTATTCATCATCGGAGAATCTTTTTTCGAGGCATTGTTTAGCTAATGAAGAAGATTCAGGAATTTTTCCTAAAAATATCAGAAATCAGTATATATTAAGCAAGCGATATAAGGGGAGATCACTGCAAACTAAATGTCACATACAGAAATAATAAAATATGATGTTATAGATAAAATCAAGATCAAGGAAGAAAAAAAAGGACCTGAGATGGGTGAAAGTGAAGTATGTTGTAGTTGATGAGCATCAATTTTGTGGCAGTAAACAACAGTAAATTGTTGCACCCCATTTGAAGACCGAGTGTTTGTTGGCTTCACGTGGAGAAGAAAGGTATTGGTTTTCAATTGTGCGTGCAGTTTCTCCAACGGGAGATCCACGTTCTTATAACGCAAAACAAAAAATCTCTATTGTCAGTGGAATAAGTACATGAAGATATTTGGGGCTGATTAAATTGAAAATGTAGATGAAAGAAGGAAGGAAAATATAACCTCATTGTAATATTTCATAGTCTCAACGGCGGTGAAGTTTAATAGTTTCTCAGCGAGGTTGTCAAAAATGAAAGCCGTTAAAGTTTCGATCTCGTCGGTCAAATCCATGTCATATCGGCATTTGTACAATAAAGTCAGAATAGTCAAAGGAAGAGTGTGGGCAAAAAAGAAGTGCAGGTGACATGGAAGTAAAAAAGTGACGCGAAAATTACGGAATGCACACGGAAGGAATAAGCAACAAATGGAAGATTGCAAATAGAAGGCAAAAACCTTGGCTCTGTTGTTCGTTTTCTCTACAGTAATTACAAGTGAAGTGAACTCCAGATGCAACAGCTGTAGACCGGAAGCATTTGTTGCATGCCATATACCCACATTTTTGCAAAATGTGCTAGAAGGAAATTTTAGCTTCAATCCATGATATCTACGGAAAAACCGATAAGAACGTTCAGAGGAAGATGTTATAAATTCAATATCTCACTGGAATACGCAGATGAGATTACCTTAGAGGTAGAATCTAGAGACATGATCTTAGTGATATTCTAGCAAGATCCAGAAGTTATACGAGGATTATATCTGAAGTAAGATCTTCCATTGACGAGGTTTTTGATCTCGCTGTTATTTCGTTGTGCCCTGTAACATAATAATTATATAGGTGAGAAAATAAAGAAATTTTAAAATTCTTATATAATTTGTAACAAAATATTAGAAAGGTTGTACGTAACATAATGGATTACCAATTTTTGAGATCTGCAGCTTCATGTATCGGTGGGTCAACGACGATGGCTGAGTCGAACCACGTTGACAATGTAACACCTAACATTTGAAAGTGAATGTTTGAGATAGAATAAAAAGGAACAGAGTAAGATGTGTTTTTATGAGGAAGGAAAAAATACTGTTAAAGAAATTGACTTTGAGCTTTGTGCAAACAATAACCAGATGAGAGTGAAGTGATTCCATAATCTGCTGGCTCTCGTTCTCAACAAAACAATTCCAAAGCTATGGTATGACTGTTTGTTGCCTAAAAAAACAAGAGATTACGAGAAGATGTTAAATTTGTTTACCTCCAACTCAAAACAGTAACAAAGATACAGAGTGAGAATTACTCTTTATTCATGATAACAAATTTCTATATAGTTGAAGCTTTTCCGTCTCTTATGACATCTTTTTCTTCCAATACTTCAACGAAGACGGCCAAAATATCTATCATGTGTTAAAGATTAATGTAATCAGTAACGGAAATTTTTTTGGAAGATTGCATGAACAAATATATTAAGCATCTAACCAATAGATTTTTGCTTGTCTTCCACATAATCCATAAGACTTTGGAAAGGTGTGAAGTTGAAAATCAAAGGGATGATTGCCTCGTCTTGTGTAATAGGTTCGATGACCGTGCGGCTTGCGAGAATCCACTATATCTTCAAATTTTTAGCTTAGTACTGAGGGGGAATTGATTTGACAAACGCATTAGAAATAATATATTCCTGACACGGCTGTAAGATGTCCTCAATTCTTTGGATATCATTGTTGAATATGATACCTTTAACTTGCGATCCCTATTAATTATGAAGGAATTATCGATAGATAAGTTGATAAAACGTAAAAGGAAGAAAGTGTAATTGATATACCTCAGAATAGCAGAAGACAAACTTTTGTCTTCTAGTCGGTGAATTAACCGAAGCAACGACCTGTTGTTTTTCTTGGACTATCACTTGACAAGACCATGATTGCGCTCCAGGGAAAATATTCTTCATCAATAAACGATTATCCATGTTGAAAGAAAATGTAGGATGGTTAAGCGAAGACAAAGAATTATTCATATAAAATTGAATTATGTGAACTGAGAAAAAAAAACAAGTAATATACCTTTGAGGAAATTTGATGTTTTATAATTTCACTAATTGAAAATTTTCACGGAAAACAATATTCCTTGTATTTTTTTCGAAGTCTGAAGATTGAAAAGTTCCAGGAATAATAAGAGCTTTAACTTATTCAGGACTTCGAGCCCTTGACAGAGCCACATATAGCTGTCCGTGTGAGAATACAGGTTGACGGAGATAAATTTCTACATGATCAAGTGTTTGACCTTGGGATTTGTTTATGATCATTGCAAAACACAGGTGAATTGGAAATTGTGTTCTGATGAAAGGAATTCCATTTTTTTCGTTCTCCGGATATTGCAAAGGAATATTAGGTATAAAAATGAATTTTCCTTTGTGGGGTCCAAAAATAATTTCAGCTGAAATTGTATGATCTTTTAGTTGTCTGCATATCAACCTTGTTTCATTGCATAATCCTTCAGTTGGATTTAAATTTCTCAGAAGCATAATTGGAGAGCCTTCTTTCAGCAAAAGCTTATGTGGAGGTAGGCCTTTAGGGTTCAAAGAATTGAGAAAATCTTGACAATCAACTTGATGTCTGCGATCAACCGTCTTGTCAAAACTCACATATGAATGCAAATCTCCTGCTAATTTTTGAATCATGATGTCATTAATTTCATCAACACAACTATTTGTTGGACATAGCACGCATCTGTTTATCATCGGATATGGGTTGGATGAATATAAGCTTAGGTCAGGGAAGACGTTTTCCAATAACCTAGTGAGGATAATTGTATATTAGGTAAGTATAATAGTAATCGGAAAAGGTTAGTATGTTATTTAATGAAAAAAGAACTGACCTATTAACAGATTCATCCTTGTTGTCGTAAGGAATAATGAGTTCATTTGGTAAACATATTTAATCTTGTTCATCCATTGGTTCAGTGCCTTCTCCAACCCACAATAAAAAATCACAAAAAATTGGATTTGAGATAGCTCTCATATTTGTCGTTAAACAGAGATTAGAGATATGGCGCCAGAGATGTGAATTTAGAAGACTTGAATCAATGAGTTGTTGTTTCGTTGCTTGGTGAATAACTGGCAATGTTTGGCGAAAGTCGCCACCAAATACAACAATTTTACCTCCAAAAGGCTTATCAGAGTTCATTATATCTTGAAGTAAGCTGTGAAATGCTTCGATGGCTTCTCGTTTTGCCATGGAAGCCTCATCCCATAAAATAAGGCTAGATTCAAATATCAATTTTGCAATACTGCTTTGTTTGCTCAACTGACAAACTTTTTTCTTTGAGAAATCAGCGGGATTTTAAATCTTGAGTGACCTACCCTACCCCTATAAGAATTGAGGCAGCAGCGCCTGATGTCCCAACTGCGATTGCAATATGTCCTCGTGATCGTAAATTTGCAAAAAGAGCTCGGTATAAGAAAGTTTTTCCTGTTCCCCCAGGACCATCGATAAAATAACTTGCAGTCGTTGAAGTGAGAACTGAATTCATTATTAAGTCAAATATGTGCTTTTGCTTGCTGTTTAGTTTTGATTGTAATAAGAGGTCTTCTTCATCAATCTCTATATTCATCTCACTTTCTACTTCCTTAGTCTGCTGCTGGTGGTAATCAGTACGAAATTCATGTTCAGTGAAATGATAATCAGCTAGGTTTTTTCCCATTTGTTCCAGAGATTTATTGATATCTTAAAGAGCCATATTTGCAATATCATCAGTTGTATACGGATTACAGGAAGAATAAGCATACAGGTAGTCAGAACAGAGGTTGTCTCTGAAAGTTTCCCAGAGTTCCTTAGGATTTGCAGGCGAACAATAGAACAAGAGTGTAGCAAATAACAATCTGAGGGACGTTGGAATTTGAAATATCACATTTTCCTCAAGTGTTTGTTGTATGTAAGAGTAAGATGCTAGCAATCCTAATTGCAGTGCAGCATCTGTGAAAGAGTTCATCTTTTGACCATCAACAGTTAATAAGTGGTCAAACGATGTTGGTCCTCTAATTAACATTTGTGAGCAATAATCTCAAGTAATACCTTTCTCCTTCTCCAGAGTTAACAGTAACTAATCGTCCTATGACTTTTCTCCGCTTTCTTTCTGACCATGTTTTTGTTTTTTGATTCCAAACAAAATGTTGGGGAAATCCGCATACAGACATTTCATTTCTGCAGCCTTTTGATTTGTTGAATTGGTCTTAAAAAATTTCGTCAGCATTGTTTTGGAGAAGTCAATATTCCTCAATAAATAAGACAAATTAGCATCTCTTGCAAAGGAAACAGATTGTTGATCTGGAAGGTGAACTTGGAGTATATAGATGGATGGATTAATCTCTGCCAGGCGAAATTCATATATGCGCCATAAAGCTTTGGGGGGGGGGGGAATCCAACGGCCTTCTTGAAAATTAGTGATTTCGTCAATATGAGACGTGGTTTCTTGGTCGCCGACGCTAAAGTTTACAAGGTCGTGGCCCTTAAATACATATTTGTATAAGTATTTAACAAGCTTGACAGTGGAACATATTTCAACATTAATGTGGCAATCAAGTAACATCAGAAGATACGGGTTATGAGGAACCACCCATCTATTATCAACCTCATGTCTGGAAATTTTAACTTTTCTTCCATTATCTCTACGTCTATAGCACGGATAACTGTCTTCACCATGGACAGTGAAAGGAGTAAAATCCTTGGGGTAATGACTTTTGCATACACCATTTCTCATGCAAGGGCACTGTTTGTTAATAAAACCACAAGGACCGTGGATCATATGCTTAATGACAAGAGAATATAACCTAGAATTGTGATCAGGATTAGGTATTTCAGCTGATATGATTTGATCATAGGAATCTGGATTCAACGACTTAAATTGTGGTTGAAGTATTAGAAGCAAATGAGCATGAGGGTTGCAAGTCATAGTGATGAAAATAAATCTGGTCTGTCTTGTGCTTTTTCGTGGAATTTAAGATTCTCTTGTATTTCCTTCCACATAGGGTTGCAAGTCATAGTGATGAAAATATCTGGTTTTCCATATTTTTGCACTAGAGCCATTGCATCTAGATAATGGTGTTTCATGTCCCTTGGGCCGCCGATAAACGAAGCTGGGAGGACAACTCGCCGGCCAATTGTAGAAGCTTCAGTTTGACCAACATTAACACTATCTAAAACACCCTGCAAAATTTCCGATCGTATCTCGTTTTGTTTTTTTCCTATAGAAGTCAAGCCGTGATGTTTCAATCTTTATATAAGAACCAACAACGAATTGTTTTAGTATTCTTAAGCTGTGGAGAAGCATGGATTCATCATAACTTCTGATTTGAAGCCGATAGCAGTAATACTCTCTGGCAGATACTACGCCATGTTTAGAGTTCGCTTCTTGAGTAACTAGTAATAGTAAGAATAAAATGATAAATTAATTTTGTGTAATTAGACAATATTTGGGAAACAAGGGAATAAGCAGACAACAAACCTATGTTTTCAAGAGCAAATAATTCAGCTGGTTCAGTAAAACTGCATAAAGGAGCAGTGCTTGTTTGATCGGGAATATTGGTGCTGTTTGCTTGTGAAATTAACCGCTTAATGTGAGGATGCCATCCTGATTCACCCCATGGAAACAAAAGTGGGTATTGAAGTGGGTCATAGCATGCATAATAAGATTGAATTCTATAGGTCGGACCTGAGTGAGTGTAGACTTGGATATGAGGAGATTTATCATGTTGTTCATCATCAGTCTCAAAGCTACTTGTGATGCAGTAGGAAGATTGTAAAGGCGCTGATCAAGACCCGGATAACATCTGAGAACAATTTGGTGATTTTCAAGCGACATAATATCTTTAAGACTTCGAAAGAACCTAGCATAAGGGTTATCTTCAAGAATTGTCATAATAAGCTTCAATGTACTTTCATGAAGTTTATCAGAACTGCTGACCCTTACGCTGCGTATGGTTGCTGTTTATGGTGTCAGTAGACAGAACAGAACAGGAAAAAACGGAACAAAAAACGGGAGACAATGAGGTGTTTGATTGTGGTGGATGTAATGTAACCGCCCCGTAAATGTAATGTGTTTGGTTGCGATGTGACGAATCTAACAAATGGTGACAATGACAAAAATGCCCCTGATCCTTAATATGATTAGAAATATGTAATTAATTGACAATTTTACATATATATATTTTGTGTTACTTGAAATGGGCACAAATAATAACAATTACAAATTATTATGAAGGTTAGAATAATATAATAAGAGTAATAATAATAATGATAATAATAATAACAACAACTACTAAATTAATAACAATAACAAAATAAACACAAAATGTTTCATAATAATAAATATGAATTATGATAAAAGGCTAAATATACAATGATAATAACAATACTAATAATAGTAATAATAATAGTAATAAATACATAATGATGCTTGATAATAAAATTGAACATCTACATCTACGACTAATAATAATAATAATAATAATAATAATAATAATAATAATAATGAATTGATCATAAAAATAAAAATACAAATTAAAAGATAACAATAATAATAAAAAGATAATAAAAATCATGAACAAGATCGTGGTATAAAACTATATTTAAGAATAATAATAATAATATTGATAACAATAATAATAGAAAAAACAATAATGCTAATATTAATATGAATGACATTCAATACAAAATTAGTAACAATAAGGTAAGCATACATTGAAATTAAAAGATAACAACAATAATACAGCAACTCATATGTCATCATCTAAAAGGCTCCTAACAAAAGCCTGTTTTACTTCTGGTGGTAAACCCCAGAGCATATTCATTAATTCAGCATGCCTCCCGAATATCTTTCCAGCCCTGACAATTTCGTCAATTGGGAAGCCCAATTTGACAAGCTCTTCACCCAACTTAGCTCCTTGCATTCCTGTAATGGCGTCCGTAATAATCCTAGCATTCTCTTTGCTAGTGTCAATGGCACGAGCAAATGATGCTGCAAGGCTTTCCAGCGCTTCACTATCCCGCATCTTCCGTTTCCCTTTGTTTTGTGCATTACCCACAGCGTTGCTGGAAGATGCGACAGAACCGAAGATTGCATCAGGAATAACTTCATCTACCTAAGGTGCATCAGGAATAACTTCATCTACCCACCTGCAGAAAGTGAACCGAAAATCCAGTGTTCAAATGTGCTCAATGAGACCAGAACTAGTGATGCCTGTCACCATATGTGATATAAACAAGTAAATGGAACCTTTATATATGATTATATGTATGTATGTATTTATGTGTATATTTCTTTAGAAAAGCTCCAACTGCAGAAAGTTAACCCAAAATCCAGTGTTTAAATGTCCTCAATTAAATCAGAACAAGTAATGCCCGTCACCATGTATGATATAAACAAGTAAATGAAACCATTATGTATGTATATATGTCTTTAGAAAAACTCCATTAAAATGATATACTGATGAAAACTCTTTGAACAGTGGAATTATCAGCTGCCAGTAAGTTTACAGAAAGTCTTACTTGCAATGGCCAAGAGATTCATAGCACTCAACTTCATTCATGACAGTTTTGCCCTTGTACTTGTGGGTGATTTCATCATTGCAACATCCAACCAGCAAATAGGTATTTGGAAACCTAAAATCACATGTTTTCAATAACAACAGTGAGTACAAGCGCAACAAATCTTCAATTAAAACAGAAAGAGCAACAAAACTTATCATAAAAGAAGGGAAATAAAGAATCTAAACAGACATGACAACATTGGATCAAATGAACCAAAAAGCACGATAGTGAAATACCATGTGCTAAGTGTAAGCATGATAAAAAAAGAATGAAGAGACTTCCCTATGTATCATTTTCCATCTGCTCGATACAGAAGCAACCATCATCATGATGCAAATGCCATATATTTGCATAGCAATGCAAATTTATAAAAAAACATGAGATGGGAGATAAGCGTGTCCAAGAGACAACATCTACACGAAGAAACAATTAGAAAAAAAAGCACCATAATGGTTCTCACTAACGGCGCATACCCTTCAATGTTATGCCATGAATTTCGCAAGAAAGCAACAAAATTTCTAAGAAATAAGATAAACTCATAAAACCAATCCATTCAAAATTTCTGCTTTTTCAATGTAGAAACTAATCAACAGGCTAGAACAACAAATGCTAGGACAACAAAAATTGTAAGGAAAATTAAAAAAAAAAAAGAGAAACCCACTAAAACATTCAGATCAAAAGCACAAAAACAATCAAAGAACGCAAATCCAGCGCATGGAGAACAAGAAAAACAGAGGAAAAGTTGAGACACGGACAGCTTCTTGGCCTGTTCGAGAGAGCCAGCATGACCGAAGTGAAAGAGATCGTAGATCCCATCGGCATAGACACGCATAGGGCGGTCGGAGGGTGGCGAGGAATCGGAGTTAACTTCATTTGAAATGGAATTCAACCCAGAACGGCTGTGGTAGGAGCCTACGCCTCCATTCATCCCCTGTTTCTCGTCCATCCGAAAAAGAATTAAGATAAAACCAGATCCACAAATTCGCGCAACTAGAAATGGAGAAGAAGAACAGAAGCCTCGTGTTGCCCAGCGGAAATGAAAACATAAACTTACCACCGTCGTGTTGCCCACCGTCGTCTTGCCCAGCGTGTGATGGAGAATCGTCTTCGATTGCGAGAGAGAAGCAAGGACGATTTTTGATCCAGTAGACAGAGACAATTAATTTTTGTCCTGTGGTTTTGAAGTGGACAAATATCTTTGTTCATGTCTACCGGAGGCGGATGACACAAATGTGGAGGCGTGAACCAAACAATCACAGGGGACAGGATTTCTTTGTTTTGTCTACTGCCCCCATGAATGGCGTCAGTAACCAAACATTACGTTAGTTGTAGTTCTTCATCAGTATCAAAGAAATAAAGTTGGATTCTAGATACTTTTTTGCTTGTTGACACTAAACTGTCAAGGAAATGGTAAACTTGTCCTTGAACACGGAATGTATAAACTCCCTTTGTGTTTTTTGTGAGGTCACGATCATATCTGGCTCCATAGGAAGTGAAAGCTACATTGTTATTGTATGTACGAACATTCTTTCTGAAATGTTCCAATTCTTCGTCACTATTTAGAAACAAAGACTTTAAAGCATAAGGCATCTGAGGAGCAACAATAGAAATTTGTCCGGATGAGCAACAAAACGATAGAGGTTCAAGGTAAAATCGTTTTGCGTTACAATATTGACAATCTGGAACAGAAGGGAGCTGTTGAGGTTCAAGAGGTAAATTCTGCAAGGATGTTAATGTTGAAGGAAAGGTGCGATGATTTATACCTTCAAACGTATAAAAACGACAATATCATTATGTGGACAAGTTATGTAGCATCCCACTCCCGCAAGACCCGAACCCGATATCGATGGTGATATCCGAGTCTGTGCCTCACGAGGGTGGTATGCTAGAGCAGTCAAAACAGTTCAAATACTCAGTATGACATTTTTATTTAAATTAGTGAACAATTTGGGGCCCTCTTTAATACGAAAACGTTTTCAATCATAAAACAATTTCGGTCATAACAGACACTCAACAATATTTAAACCAATTCATGCACAAAAGTCCACAGCTAAATTGGGCCCAATGCCAATCCTGAACACTTTCAGTAATTTCATTTCAATTATAACATTTATCAATTGGGGCCCTCTAAAATAACAGTACTATTCTGCGAAAATTGCAGAAATACAAATTCTCTACAAGAACAGAACGATACTAATGCAGACGTGAACTGATCCTGACCTCGAACTCTGACTTGCTTACAGTAATCATACTCTCGTTTCTCTAACGGGGTACTCTTCAAGTCCTGAAAAATATTTGCAATGTTGGGTGAGTTTGCGAACTCAGTGAGAAACCATAATCGATGGTTCACTCAACTCATGCATATTCACACAATTAACAGAATATCACATATTAGCACATTCAAAAATAT
Source organism: Erythroxylum novogranatense (assembly GCA_029891385.1). Classification (NCBI taxonomy): domain Eukaryota; kingdom Viridiplantae; phylum Streptophyta; class Magnoliopsida; order Malpighiales; family Erythroxylaceae; genus Erythroxylum; species Erythroxylum novogranatense. The sequence continues at coordinate 48,446,453 of CM057225.1, read as the reverse complement.
CACATGCGTTCTATTTCACCAATATAAGGCATTTCGCCTTTAACACAATTCACATTCGATCATTTATAAATGCGATGCACATGTGACACTTTTTATTTTTATTACGTTGTTGTGACCGTGTGCCTGAACTGTCCCAGTGACGGGCACATTGCGTTGAGCCTGTGGCTCTGAATACATTGGGCCTGAATAACCTGATACGGTGAGCCTGTGGCTCTAAAATTTTGTTGGGCTTGAAGCCTTGTTGCGTTGAGCTTTAAGCTCTGAATTACGTTGACTGCTCTGGTCACAACTGTGATTATCTGAACATGCCTTTATGCATGAATGGCCATGTCCCAATTCCCATTCCTTCGGATCTTTAGTCCGGTATTTCAGTCATAATCAATTTGCACATTTACAATCTATTTCATTGAAGCATTCACAACAGTTACACACAATTCGCACTTCGATATCAAGTTTCAGATATTTCAGACACCTATGGTCCGAAATCAATCAAATCATACACATAAACCCTCCATTATCTCCACATGGCATAAGCATGTAATATAACACATAAAGGTTGAGGAACCAACTAGGTTACTCACCGCACTTCGAAGCACGCTAGAAGTCTCAAAGAATATTTATGAATGTCGATCCAATAAGTGCCTCTAAAACAGTGAAATAATCATTCATTACTAATTGCATAATCAGGAAGATTCAATAATGCACATGTCTTAAATAAAAGATGCACGATGCCTATTTATGACCTTCCCGGTGCTATTACCCAATTTCCACTTTCCTTTAGTCTCGAAACTAATCTTTCACGCAGTTGGTCAATAATGACTTAATTCAATTCAGTAACATATCATGGAACTCCACAAGTTCCATTTCTAACATTCAGTCACTTTACTAAGTCATATCCACTAGAATATTCTCAAGAAAGACCTTAAAGCCAAAATTACTACTCATTTGGTCAAATTCACCCATTGAAGAGCCCAAGTCATACTCCAATTATCATAATACAATCCTTAGGTTGCAAAAAAAACATAACCTCAAACTTCTTTCAATAATTAAAATCTTTCTAATTGGAATTCAAACTTTCATTCTTCATATCAATTGTAGACCTCTTTCTCTAGATCATAACGAATCAAACATCACTGCATTTGAAGGTCTACACCATAAGTTATGCCCCAAAAATAAAACCAAATCAATTCAGAAATTAGCCCTCGCTGCGACCTCAGACCTCTCGCCGCGGCGTCCTGGAATCGCTCGTCGCGGCGCACGAGAAGACTCGCTCCGGCGTGGATTTTTCACGCTCACCGCGACGCCCAACTAAGCTCGTCGCGACGTACCAATTCCCGCTCATCGCGGCGAACCGCTTGACGCGATGTACGCTCGTCGCGACGTCTAATTCATTCTCTCGTCGCGACGTGCGGTTGTCTTCTCCGATTCTCTTTTTCAGTTCTCTCTCTAAAACCAGTCACAACTCACCCATAACTACCCCAACCTTTCACAATCAAACCCATGAATGCATTAACTAACAAATAACAACATACAATCAATTTACTTACCAAATCAAGCTTAAATCTCCAAAGTACCGAAAATCCTTCAACCCCTTTCCTCTTTTCTCTAACCCCACGGTGAGCTCTCAAAACTTCAACAAATCTTCATCTTCTCTCAAGGTTAAGGCTGGCTTGCACAAAGAAGAAGAAGTAAGCAAAATCTCAAAGGTGGGGGGGGGGATCGAAATCATCTAAGGGAGAGGAGAAAGAATCGTGCCCTAGAAGAAAGGAGAAGTTTTCTGCCAAGTTTTCAAAAAAAAGAAGGTATTTAAAGGTTAAACAATTAAGCCTCTTTTCTTTTTCTTCACAATACATTTAAATCTCTTTCTCTTTTCAGTTTCGTTCCCAGTCCAATTCATCTCCAAATTTCAATGGCTCGACACTTTAATTTCTAAAATTACAATTCTAAATTTCCATGGCCATTGGACAGTTATTCAATACTATACAATCAATTAGTCCGTCACTCGGAGGATTTTTCGGTCCGGACTTTTTCTCCCGAATTTTCAGAAAAATTCCTAAGGGTCACTATCAACTAGCAATCACTCTAATACAGTTCTAATTCAACTATTCAAACCCAAATGTTCCATAATTTGCAACAATTCAAAATCAAACATTTTTGTCTCAAAATTCACAAATCCCATCATAATCACAAATAATTGTCAGAAAATGTCATGAATGCATGTACCTACATGTGCATGTGCCAAAAGACTCATTCCTCTTATTTAGAGGCCAATGAATGCTCAATCAATAATATGCAATGCAAATTACTAGCCTGTCCCAATTGACCAATTTACCCTTCCCATCGGGGATGGGATGTTACAAGTTAGCTTGGAAATAGTCTAAATATAGTGAAAAAAAGGTACCTTCATTTATGTGATCAGTATGGATATCAATACATCGGTCACATATTTGTTGACAAGAGGGTTCATGAGTGGGTTGTTGACCGGTGGAAGGTTCGATATTAATGAAAAAATCGCGATGTTGAGGAGTAATTGTTTGCTGAAGTGTCGATGAAGTGGAAGTTCTGTTTTTTGCAGCTCGACTTTCTCTACATCGTCATAACAATTCTTGTTTTTTCTCATTTTCCATTTCAGCATATTTTTGACGTCTTTTAGCATTTCTATCCATATCTAAATACCTGAGGGATCAACATAATATGAACGTCTTTGATCGATCCACTAATGATGTTGGCTAAAAATGAATTGTTAGATATATATATACAGACATACTTACATAGCTATATATATGTATATATATATACATACTTACATAGCTATATATATGTATATATATATATATATATATATAACTATGTAGTATGTCCGTATATATATATCTAACAATTCATTTTAGCCAACATCATTAATGGATCGATCAAAGACGCTCATATTATGTTTTAGCATTTCTATCCATATCTAAATACCTGAGGGATCGACATAATATGAACGTCTTTGATCGATCCATTAATGATGTTGGCTAAAAATGAATTGTTAGATATATATATACATACATACTTACATAGCTATATATGGAACAAATATGATTATAAACCATTTAAATAACTATAGCAGAATTTCTACAATAAATTTATTTAAGCTAAGCATATATACCTTAGTACTCGAATAATGCAGCAGAGAATAAGCAGGGGGTCTTACAAAAATGAAGTATAAATGCAGTTAGAATGTAGAACAGAGAATTAAAAAAGGGGGTAGTTGAGAGAAGTAAAGTTTGGGTGGAGAAAATGTTTCACCGATTACGGTAGATTTGCTTTAAGGGTTAAGACAGCAGAAGAAAAGTTAAGAAGTTAGAATATAAAGGTGTCAGTGGAGGGCGTGCTAGGGATCAAATTTCGATGTAAATTATTTTGATGACAAAGAAATGGCCCTTAAATGATTGATTGATAAACGGATGCAAAAAAGGGCAAGCAATCATGGTTATTTCTGAATGCGTAGAGAAGAGTAAAGGCAAGCAATGATAGTAATTTCCGAAGAAGAGAAAATGATTATAGAAGGTTAACCTGTCAGGAAGAAGAGTAAAGGCAAGCAATGATAGTAATTTCTGAAGAAGAGAAAAGGATTGTAGAAGGTCAACCTGTCAGGAGTAGCACGTGTATAATAATTAGAAACGTGGATAAACAAGTTGTTTGATTTGATAGTTCATACATTTTGGGGGTTAGCGTGTCTTTCCTTGCCACAAGTAAAAAATGAAATCTATCACCTATGAATTGAAACGTCAATCTCTATTCTGGTGCTCTTCTTCTCTAATTCTCCTCATGCTCGCTTCTTTAATACGTTTTTGAACGTCAATCTCTATTCTGGTGCTCTTCTTCTCTAATTCTCCTCATGTTTGTTTACTTCTTGAATACGTTTTTGGCAGGAATCAACATCATTATAGAAATTAGAAGATTATTCGATAGAGGAAAAACAGATCTGAATGTCTGGTTCATACATTTTGGAGGTTAGCGTCTCTTTCCTGGCCACAAGTAAAAAATTATGACGGTTTCCAGAAATCTATTACTTATGAATTGAAACTTCAATCTCTGTTCTGGTCCTCTTCTTCTCTAATTCTCCTCATGCGTGCTTACTTCTGTAATACGTTATTGGCAGGATTCGACATTATTATAGCAGTTGGAAGATTATTCGATACAAGAAAAACATATCTGAATATCTGGTGCATACATTTTGGGGATTAGCATGCCTTTCCTTGCCACAAGTAAAAAATTATGACGGTCTCCAGAAATCTATCACCTATGAATTGAAACGTCAATCTCTGTTCTGGTCCTCTTCTCTAATTCTCCTCATGTTTGCTTACCTCTGCAATACGCTATTGGCAGTGTTTGACATTATTATAGCAGCTAGAAGATTATACCTATTAATTGAAATGTCAATCTACGTGACAGAGGAAATCTGTGCAGTTAAAAAGGAGGAGATTGTTAAGTGAAAAAGACTTTACATAAATAATTTGGATGAAGTACAAATAATGATGAAAAAGCAGACGATGAAAAACAGACAAAGAAATACAGACGAAAGCTATCGAAAAGTAGACGGAAGTTGAAAAGCAGACGAAAGCTGAAAAGCAGACGGAAGCAAAAGCAAATGGAAGCAAAAGCCGACGAAAGCAAAATAATGGAATAAAATAGACGAAAGTTCAACAACAGATGAAAGAAGAAAAACAGATGGAAGTTGAAAAGCAGACGAAAGCAAAAGCAGACGGTAGCTGAAAAGAAGACGAAAGAAGAAAAACAAAAGGAGTTGAAAAGCTGACGGGAGTAAGGCAATCAAAGTAAGACGATAAAAGTTAGACGAAGCGAAAGTAAGAAGATGTCGAAGTAAGACAATAAAAGTGAGAAGATAGAAGTAAGACGATCAAAGTAAGATGTTAAAAAACTAAAGGAAAGAAGAAAAACAAACGGAAGTTGAAAAGCAGACGAAAGCAAAAGAAGACGGAAGTTAAAAAGCAGACGAAAGAAGAAAAACAGATGGAGTCGAAAAGCAGAAGGAAGTAAGACGATCAAAGTAGGACGATAAAAGTTAGACGAAGCGAAAGTAAGACGATGTCGAAGTAAGACGATAGAAGTGAGACGATACAAGTAAGACGATCAAAATAAGACATTGAAAAGCAGACGAAAGAAGAAAAATAGACGAAAGTTGAAAAGCAGATGAAAGAAGAAAAACAGACGAGAGTAGAAAAACAGAAGGAAGCAAAAACAGACGGAAGTAAAAGAATACGCAAGCAAAAGTAGACGAAAACAAAAGCAGACGATGAGCCATACTTTAGAGAAAAATAATTTGCGAATTATGTAGAGCTATCTTATTGTAACAAAGCTCAAAAAATGACTCTGTCAACTTCTCTTAACCTTTATCTCTCTTATCTTTCAAAGTTCAGGTATGAATTGTTTGATTGAAGTTAAGAGGAGAAAGGTTTCGAAGTTTAAATATAGACGTATCAGTGGACCGTCTGGCATCTGAAAGAAAGATAGAGTTACAAAAATGTGATGAAATGTTATTATGATTATATATGTAAATATAATAAGAAATATATATATTAGTGAGACGATGTCGAAGTAAGACGATAGAAGTGAGATGATAAAAGTAAGACGATCAAAGTAAGACATTGAAAAGCAGACGAAAGAAGAAAAATAGACATAAGCTGAAAAGCAGATGAAAGCAAAAGCAGACGATGAGCCATATTTGAGAGAAAAATAATTTGCGAAAAAGCATACGGAAGTTGAAAAGCAGATGGAAGCTGAAAAGCAGACGAAAGCAAAATCAGACGAGAGCAAAATAATGGAATAAAAAGCAGTGGAAGTTCAAAAGGCATTTAAAGAAGAAAAGCATTTGAGTCGAAAAGCGATTTAAAGTAAGACGATCAAAGTAGGACGATAAAAGTTAGATGAAGCGAAAGTAAGACGATGTCGAAGTAAGACGATAGAAGTGAGATGATACAAGTAAGACGATCAAAGTAAGACATTGAAAAGCAGACGAAAGAAGAAAAACAGATGGAAGTTGAAAAGCAGATGAAAGAAGAAAAATAGACGGGAGTGGAAAAGCAGACGGAAGCAAAAATAGACGGAAGCAAAAACAGACGCAAGCAAAAGCAGACAAAAGCAAAAGCAGAAGCCATACTTCAGAGAAAAATAATTTGCGAATTATGTAGAGCTATCTTACTGTAACAAAGCGAATTATGTAGAGCTATCTTACTGTAACAAAGCTAAAAAAATGACTCTGCCAACTTCTCTTAACCTTTATCTCTCTTATCTTTCAAAGTTCAGGTACGAATTGTTTGATTGAAGTTAAGAGGAGAAAGGTTTCAAAGTTTAAATATAGACGTATCAGTGGACCGTCTGGCATCTGAAAGAAAGACAGAGTTACAAATATGCGATGAAATGTTATTATGATTATATATGTAAATATAATAAGAAATATATATATTAGTGAGACGATGTCGAAGTAAGACGATAGAAGTGAGACGATAGAAGTAAGACGATCAAGTAAGACATTGAAAAGCAGACGAAAGAAGAAAAACAGACGGAAGTTGAAAAGCAGACGATGAGCCATACTTGAGAGAAAAATAATTTGCGAATTATGTAGAGCTATCTTACTGTAACAAAGAGAATTATGTAGAGCTATCTTACTATAACAAAGCTAAAAAAATGACTCTGTCAACTTCTCTCAACCTTTATCTCTCTTATCGTTCAAAGTTTAGGTACAAATTTTTTTTATTGAAGTTAAGAGGAGAAAGGTTTCAAAGTTTAAATATAGACGTATCAGTGGACCGTCTGGCATCTGAAAGAAAGACAGAGTTACAAATATGCGATGAAATGTTATTATGATTATATATGTAAATATAATAAGAAATATATATATTAGTAAGACGATGTCGAAGTAAGACGATAGAAGTAAGACGATCAAAGTAAGACATTGAAAAGCAAAAAAAAGAAGAAAAACAGACGGAAGTTGAAAAGCAGACGAAAGCAAAAGCAGACGATGAGCCATACTTGAGAGAAAAATAATTTGCGAATTATGTAGAGCTATCTTACTATAACAAAGAGAATTATGTAGAGCTATCTTACTATAACAAAGCTAAAAAAATGACTCTGTCAACTTCTCTCAACCTTTATCTCTCTTATCTTTCAAAGTTCAGGTACAAATTTTTTTATTGAAGTTAAGAGGAGAAAGGTTTCAAAGTTTAAATATAGACGTATCAACGGACCATCTGGCGTCTGAAAGAAAGACAGAGTTACAAATATGCAATGAAATATTATTATGATTATATATGTAAATATAATAGGAAATATATATATTAGTGATTCGTTTTATTTAATTTTTTTATGTAAATAGTATGATTCCTATTAGGGATAATTAAATTTTTGCCTTAAACCAGAGGTAGATTAACTTGAAAATCGTGTGAAATCATTCAAAAGACACCACAATGTGACATTAAAAGTTTATGAGAATCTGGGTATAATTAAATTTTTTCCTTAAACTAGAGGTAGATTAACTTGAAAACCGTGTGAAATCATTCAAAAGACACCACAATGTGACATTAAAAGTTTATGAGAATCTGGATTTTTTCCTATTATGATGGAAGTCTGTGGTGGACTGTGCGTTTAATTGTCGCGGACATTCGGTACTGCCGATCGGTTTTTCCATTTGATATCCATTTTGTCGTCTGACTTCCACTCCGTCTCACTTTTATATTGTCTTACTTTCACTTCATCTTTACTTCTATCGTCTTACTTTCACTTCGTTTTTATTTTTAAAAATAACACGAAGCGATATGTCAGACGAACTGGACACCGACACGAAGTAGTTACCATATTATGCAATCTAATATTACAATTCTTGAAGATACAATCTTGGTGAACGCATTTACAATCTTCCTATTGTCTGCACTACGCCTTCTTTATTTGAGGCATCCTTTTTTAATTTTTATCGTCTTACTTTCACTTCGTCTTACTTTTATATCGTCTTACTTTAACTTCGTCTTCACTTCTATCGTCTGACTTTCACTTCGTCTTCACTTCTATCATCTCACTTTCACTTCGTCTTTACTTTTAATCTTTACTTTTAAAAATAACACGAAGCGATATGTCAGAAGAACTGGAAACCGAGACAAAGCAGTTACCATGTTATGCTATCTAATATTACAATTCGTCAACATACAATCTTGGTCAACGCATTTACAATCTTCCTATTGGATCACAAGTACCTGCTATATGGACTGAGACTGACGATGAACAACATGATAACTCTCCTCATATCCAAGTCGGCACTACGCCTTCTTTGTTTGAGGCATCCTTTTTCAGATTTTTCTCCTCTGAGAACATGATAAATCTCCTCATATCAAAGTCTGCACAACGTCTTCTTTATAGACAAAGAGACTTCAGAGTGTTACGTAAAAAATGATTCACACATCCGACATCCGACGTAGAGTTGGTCTCAAGGGTGGGAACACATCATCCATAGAATATGGAATGACATTGACGATGAGAACATGATAAATCTCCTCATATCCTAGTCTACACTACGTCTTCTTTATAGACAAAGAGACTTCAGAGTGTTATCCAAAAACTGATTAACACATCCAACGTCCGACGTAGAGTTGGTCTCAAGGGTGGGAACACATCATCCATAGAATATGGAATAACTAAATCTCCTCATATCCAAATCTGCACTAGGTCTTCTTTATAGACAAAGAGACTTCAGAGTGTTACCCAAAAACTGATTCACACATCCGACGTCCGACGTAGAGTTGGTCAAGGGTGGGAAAACATCATGAGATGCCGAGTTGGCCTTGGGTGGGAACACATCCGACGTGGAGTTGGTGAACACCGATAGACATGATAAATCTCCTCATATCCAAGTCTCCATTACGTCTTCTTTATGTGAGCCATCCTTTTTAAGGATGCCAACATGATAAATCTCCTTATATCCAAGTTCGTTGTAGGCCAAGAGTTGGTGAACACTGATATTTTTTTGACACCAACAACAGTGTACAACAACAACAGCGAAACTCCCAAAACACCTGTACACACCAAAAAAAGCTTAAAGAAGATTTACAAGTAACAGAGGAATAAAAGTAACATGAAGCGAAAATGAAGAGCAACTGGAAACTTGGATGAAGCGGTAACAACATCCGACACCGAGTTGGTGAACAACCTTATGCTAGGTTTAAGATACAACATCTGAAGTCGAGTTGGTGAACACTAATACTCTTTCCACAGCAACAACAGTCGACAGGAATAACAGCTACGACAACCACGACCACTATTACAAAGATAAGAAAAGATGAGAAAAAAAGAAATCTGACTAAACCTGGAGACACGCTCCAAAAACATTTGTACACACCAAAAAGAGCTTAAAGAAGATTTACAAGTAACAGAGGAAACCACTGATACTCTTTCGACAGCAACAACATCTACGACAACCAAAGCTGGAGAAAGTAGAGGAAGGCAAGGGCGGAGAGGAAAAACAAAGAGAGAGAAGGACACAACACGAATGAACAGATATGAACACATATAAGCAGTCACAAGGGCATGCATTGCGTGGCCGCGTGCGTTGTCGCCTCACAAAATATTGCATCAAAAGATTGGGTCAGAAGATTGCTTGTATATCGCGCCAAGACACAACATTCAATAAACAGAAGATTGAGTCAGAAGATTATGTTTATATCGCACGAAGAAACAACATTCAATAAACAGAAGACACAACATTCAAGAAAAAGAATATAAGCCGCTGGATTAAATGGACGATAGGGATCGATTCCGTGGTCGTCCATCCCATTCGCTCTTAGTATAGATACTTAATAAGCTAGTGGATTTATTGTTCTATGCTATTATAATGACGAGCAGAGATCAATCCCATAAGAAAAAAGTATAAGTACTACATTGATAATAAAGTGATGATTGATTGATTAAAATTAAAACTAAATTAAAGTATTACCAAACAATCTAACAAGAAATCAATAAGAAGAATCAAATAATAATAATTTGTAGATCATATTTTCCTTTAGCATCATTATGTATCCTTCATTCAGTTGTTTAAATAATATATTGTTTGGACTAGTAATTTATAGTGTAATAAAGCGTTACTTGTCAATGTAAAGAACTTCACAAAAGGTTGCTTAACGTCGGGAAGATCAAGCATTTCTATATTTAATACTCCAGTCAATCATTAATATATGTTTCTAGGTTATCTTAACATCTATATACAAATTAAAATTAATACTACACTTTTCTTGTATTTGACTAGCATTAAAATCAAAATATATAAATCACAAATAAAATAAAGTCATATAGGAATAAGCTAGGGTTTCATCTAATAGATATAAAAATATTCACTTAATAATCATCTTTGAAATTAAAAAAAACTAAAAGAAATGAAGAAATCATTCTATGATATTTCTCGATGATGTTCTTCGTAGGTGTTTGGTTTGAGCACAAGGTTGGCTATGGATATGAGTATAATAGTAGGAGGGGATGGGGATGAATATGAAAAAAAAAGATGTTTAGTTTGTGCCTTTATACGAAGGTTAAAAATTGTAAAAAAGTGTTTTTGTTTCGTTGTTCTTAAAAGTAGGGGTGAGCATTCGGGTAATTCGGGCCCAATTTTCACTGTTCGAGCCTGGCCCGAATTACCCAAAAAAAATTTCATCTTAGCCGGCCCGAACCTAAAATTTCATTACCCGAACTGAATTACCCGAAATTTTGTTCGGGTAAAGCCCGAATTACCCGAAATTTTGTTTGGTTCTCTTTCAAAAATTACACAAAATAACTAAATACTTGAATTACATTTTCATATCTCAACAAATAGTTGAATTCACTAATAAAATAACCAAATATTTCAATTAACTAGAATAATTAATCTGTTAATTCTACAAGAAAAATAACGAAATATATTTTCATAAATTTTTTAAACCTAATTCGGGTAATCGGGCCGGCTGGAATTTTTTTAGAGTTACTCGTCCCAGTCCGAAAATAATTCGGGTAATACCTGTCCCGGCCTGAATTACCCAAAATTTAACATTTTCTTACCCGAATTAATTCGGGCCGACCCGAATAATGCTCACTCCTACTTGAAAGCCATTAGGAGTTTTACAAAACAAATAAATAAACACCAACGTAGAAGATGATTCGTTATGTGTTTTTCTTTTTTTTTTAAGAGTTAAAACTATATACGTAAAATTAAATTAAATCAAAAAATAATAATTATAAGGGAAAACAAAAGAGCATATTGGTTTTATGATTCTCGTTCAATCTATAACCATATCCACTTTCACATCATCAAACCATATAACATATTGATTATTCTCTTGATTAAATCATAAAACGAGAATATATAAGAAAAAAATGAGCAAAAGCCCCATTTACAATGAGATGAAACCAAGTTCTATCTAGTTTATTTAACATCAAATTAAAACGAGATTTCAGAAAACGAGAGATTTCAGAAAAAAAAATCCTTCATTGATGAGACGTGATAAGGCAGGATGGGTGATCGTAAGGAATTAAGAGGCGATAAGGAAGTAAAGAGAATGGTAGGGCAAAGGCTAGGGATAAAAGAGTAAAAAATAAATGTGATAAAAACTTAGATTGGAATGAAAACTCGATACCCACCCCCTTTGTGGGTTTAGTAGATTCCTAAATTTAATGGGATAAATCCATTCCCCTGGAATTGAAAATCTCAAAGCAAAAAATGCTTTTTACAATTATTCCATTCATTCGTTCCAAACTCTCAAACCGAACGCCTCCCTTAATCTCTTAATATGATTTGCTCCTTTGGAATGATTTTGATCTTCATAGAATATTAAAAATGGATGCAATATGTGTTTTCTAGGGTTTTTGCTCCCTAGCTAATCCTAATTACAAGAATAACAAATGTAAAACAAAACTAAATTATGCGTTCTTTTTAGCGTTTTTGCATCTCCTTATTTATGGACTTTTTCCACGAACATGGTTAGGGGTAAGGTCATGTATCATCATGCTTTTCTTGGTTATGCCATATAGTCTACCATTTGGTTGTGTATGAGGTTAACATTGTTTCCTCTTAAGTTTTTTTTTTTGTGAAAATTGATGGCTTTTAATGTGCCCGTGTTTTAGGTCATAAATCTCTCGATTCTTCTAAGACATTTGACATTGTCTCTTTATAAATGTAACACATTGCATTGTCAACTCCACCTTTCTAGTACATAACATGTCATATGCTAGATCATGTTTGATCTTTCTGGCCAAGAATTTTTATCTAATATGGAACATAACACATGGACATGTTATAGTTTTTCAAAACTAAAAATTGTTTTTTCATGATATTTTTCTTCCGAACTCCTTTAATTCTTAACCAAAATCATTTCTAAAAAAATTTATAAAGATCTAAAACACAATATAAGTCTATTTAAAACAAGATAATTTATATGAAAAACATTACAAATTTCAAGAAAATGTATATAGATTACATGCTTATAAATATTCATTTATAAGATTATAGGTTCTAACTTTGATGCCTCCATGTGATATACAAAAAGCACAATGCCTTATTAAATTTATTTTCATATTACATTCTAAATGGAGGTCATTATATATTCAAAGGTTTATTTAAAATAGGATATATGATTTCTTGTTAATATAACTAAGCCTATCTTTGGTTTTAAAATTATGTTTTAAAGGAGATCATAAACATGGGGTTGTGGGAGAGGAAGATACTCTTAAGATAATGCGTTAGTGAACATGCTAAAAGGATGATTAGTAAAAGTGTGAAGTTGATTATAATAGGTAGGTGTTTAAATTAGAGAAAGGAGGCTAGTGAATATGAGGTTGCGGGAGAAGAATACAGTCCAAGCTAATGTGTTAGTAAATGCGCTAAAAGGATGAGTTATCCTAAGAGTAAAATCATTGTGAATATTTTTAGGCTTTAAAGGCATAGTTTTTATGATTTATATGAAGGATCTAGCATTTCTAGGGGGTTTAGGACCATTTTATATTAATAAAATGGATTTTGTTTTGGTTTTTTGTGAGTTTTTCTCCCAAAAATAGCCCTAAAATGTCAAAAAAATAAAAAAAATCTCACAACCTGGAAAATGGACATGCACAATCTTGTATGACACTTCTCCAACTCTCTGGCATGATTAGGTATGAAGATTCACAATCATTCGAGACTTCCCAATCTGCTGCTTCCTCATGTCAGACAAATTTCTCTAGCTTTTTTTTCATCTTTTCTTCACTTTTTTCTATCTCTGCTCTTCACCAAACACATCAATCAACCCTTGAAATATACAATTAAGATCAAATTATTGCCTTAAACAACAATCAATCAAACAAAATATACAAACCCCTTTTTATTAATATAAAATGGTCCTAAATAGCCCTGAAATGCCAAAAATAGAAAAAAAATCTCATAACCTAGAAGATGGCCATGCACGATCTTATATGTTACTGCTCCAACTCTTTGGCATGATCAAGTATCAGATTCACGATCGTTCTAGAGACTTCCTAATCTGCTGCTTCCTCATGTCAGACATATTTCTCTAGCTTTTTCTTCATCATTTCTTCAACTTTTTCTGTCTCCACTCTTCACCAAACATATCAATCAACCCTTGAAATATGCAATTAAGATTAAATTATTGCCTTAAACAACAATCAATAAAAAAAATGCAAAAGCACTTTTTATTAATATAAAGTGGTCCTATGTAGCCCTAAAATGTCAAAAATAGAAAAAAAATCTCACAACCTAGAAAATGGTCGTGCACGATCTTATATGACACTGCTTCAACTCTCTAGCATGGTCAGGTATGAGATTCACGATCATTCTAAAGACTTCCTAATCTGCTGCTTCCTCATGTCATACATATTTCTCTAGCTTTTTCTTCACCTTTTCTTCACCTTTTTATGTCTCCACTCTTCACCAAACACATAAGTCAACCATTGAAATATACAATTAAGATCAAATTATTGCCTTAAACAACAATCAATCAAACAAAATATACAAAACCCTTTTTATTAATATAAAATGGTCCTAACTAGCTCAGAAATGTCAAAAATAGAAAAAAAATCCCATAACCTAGAAAATGGCCATGCACAATCTTGTATGACACTGCTCCAACTCTTTGGCATGATCAGGTATGAGATTCACAATCATTCTAAAGACTTCCTAATCTGTTGCTTCCTCATGTCATACATATTTCTTTAGCTTTTTCTTCATCTTTTCTTCACCTTTTTCAGTCTCCACTCTTTACCAAACACATCAATCAATCCTTGAAATATACAATTAAGATCAAATTATTGCCTTAAACTGTAACACACCACTCCTGCATAACCCGAATCCGACATCGATAGTGATATCCGAGCTCGTACCCTGCGAGGGTGGCGTGCTACATCACTCAGTCAAAACTCAGCATTTTTTTTTCAAAACACAAGGATACACTATACGGGAAATCATTACCATACATAAATCACCGGTAAATACAATGACCACGGGGGCCCTTTTCATAAATACAAATTAATTCAGACCGTTGACTTTACAAATTAACCAAATCATTTGTACAAAAATTCAGAAAAATATAATTTTATCAGACACTAATATAGACGTGAACTGATCCCGAGCTCTTCTCTCACTCACATGCAGATGCTATATGCCTGTTGCCTAAAAGGGTATTCATCTGGGTCCTGAAAAATAATTGCAAATTTTGGGTGGGTTTTGCGAACTCAGTGAGTAACCATCATCGATGGTTCACCCAGTCACATAACACAATAATCATACATCTCACTTTATTTCATAGTCCACATTCACAATATTTCACATTCACACATCTACAGAATTTCACATCCACATTATTCATATTCGATACATGCATATTAGACTCCCTTTTCATTTATTATTTTGCTGTGATCGAGTGCCTAAACTGTCCCTTGCAGGGCTCATTAATAATTGTCCCTTATCCGTTGGTGGATACAGGGCTCATTAAACATTGAGCCTGAGACTCTGAATCACTTATGAGCTCGAAGCTTATTTTCACTCGTTGAGCTTAAAGCTCTGATCGGTGGCAACTCTGGTCACAATAGCCATTATATTTCATACACTTATGCCATGTGATGCATCAGTCACTATAACTCACTTTCACATATTATCGGACCGTAGTCCAACACGTATCAATCACATCACACTGATTTCATAATTTCACATTACTCAAAATATTATATGATCACATAAGCAACACCTTTATTTTTCAAATAAGCATAAGGCATTTCGCCTTTCACTCAATCAAGTAGATTTAATGAAATGCATATGAGATGCTCATGTGACAGTATTATATCACAATCAACGTATGGGTCACAACTTATAATATCATAAGCAAGTAGTTTTCAAATTCACATACAAGTAGCACTTCTATCACACAGCTCAGTATCATAATCATCGGACCTCCTGTCCGGAACCCAATAAAATCAATCCATATCCAGTAACTAATTTATACAAAATAAAATAAAACAGAATAAAGATGAAATAAGACCATCTCGGTCTACTCACAGTACGCTCCGGATTAGCATTACTTCCAAATTCTGGAAACACCGGATTGCGAGCTCTTAGCCTATCAAGCTTCAAATCTTCAATTCTTCAAAAAGACCACAAACTCACTTCCTCCCCACAACATATACGATTATCATCATCACTTGAGGGGGATGAGGGTTTGGTTGAATTTTAATGAACAAGGAAGAGAAAACAAAGAGGAAAAGAGTGGAAAAGTTGAGCAAAATTGTCAAAGTAGCAAGGAAGAAGAAGACCAACGAAGAAGAGGAGAGGAGAAGTTATGTATGAGAGCAATTTTCAAAGGAGAATGGAAGCATCGTTAATGACTTGAATGACTTAAGAAATAAGACTTTTATATTACATGTATATATTATGGTGGCATGATAGGCAAGTGACACATGTCACGTGACACACGTCACTTGCCACATGTCACCCTCTTAATTTTTTTCACTTAATTTACTTCCAATTTCTAGTCCAATTTCTCCCCAAAATTTCAATGGCTCAAAGTAAGAAATCCTAAAATCATGTATCTAATTTTTCAGTGCCATTGGACAGATATTTCCAGTACCGAAAACTAATCAATCCACCACTTGGTAATTTTTTCCGGTCTAGAAATTTTTTTCGAAAATTTTCAGAAAATTTCTAAAATTCTCCAAAAATGTGAAACACCCAAAAACCCAATCCAATTAAATTTTCAAGCACAAAAAATCCTATTTTTCACAAAAATCACATTTATAGACACATATGTCGGGAAATATCATGAATGCATGTACAGTAATGTGCATGTGCAAAAATTTCTATTTATGTATATATGGAGGCCATATTATGCATGATCATGCCGAGATAAGTTTACAAACTCATAACCCATTCCAAATTACTATTTTACCCTTCACATCAGTGATGGGATGTTACAACTCTCCCCTCCTAATAAAAATTTCGTCCTCGAAATTTATTTTTGATATTGAATAAGGTAGGGGTACTGTTATCTCATACACGCCTCCGTTTCTTATATTATTTTTCTTCTCTATGCTTCCTTCCATAAAATCACAATTGATAAATTCTATAGGTTTCTCAATTCTCTGTTTAGATATCATACTTTCTCAATTATGTCTTTGATGAGTTTCAAAGTATTTAACTCTTTACTTCCAGTCTCAATACCACATATATCGGATTATAACAATACTAACCATAAAGTCACTCATAATGCCATCGTCCCATTTTTGCCATAGTTTTATATGGATCACTTTATGTCACACTTAGTTTCCCTTATTACTCTCGTATCTCATCTAACTACACCTTGGCACAGGTGATACACTCAAGAGCAAGTCATCTCTTTTTTTTTTACTTCTCATCGGTATTAGTACACTGAACCTTCAAATCTTTTTCCATATAGTCACAACTTCGATGTAATCCACCAAAATCCATTCGTCTTTCAAAACCACTTTATTCAGATTTTAAATTCATTTCACTCACTAACGGTACCCCAAATTGTTCTGGTTTTTACTCAGGGTGAACGACTCTTTTTGTCGTCTGACGCCTCTAATGGTATCACCAGGATAATGATGATTTTGCCAGTAGTCACTTTGCACTAACATTAATCTTATATGCTGAAGCATTCCATACGTATATGCTTTATACCTGTCTCCAATAGTCAAGACTACATGGAACTCAAACATGTAATCACTCAGTTTGATATTCTTAGCCGCCAATTGCTCTTTCAATGTACTCTTATTAGAACATATCTCTAGATCAGGTAGTACACATACTTGTTCATCCAATCATAGTCCCTCAAATCCTCAATTTGGGCTTTCCCAATTCCTTTCTGCAAAACTGTTGTTACTTTTTACTCCATTTTAACTCGACGTAATACACTCCACATATGTGGTATTCTACTATGAAATGTTCTATTCGATACAATTGATCGTAACATTAGCTTTATTAGGACAGGTTCCTCTGCACAATCCTTTCAATCCTTTCCAATTCAATTCTTACCTTAATCTCTACTAATCTGTCTATTCATATGTATCTCCAATATGTTTCTTTACACATCATGATTCCAAGCTTTCAAACCAACTACTATTACAGAAATTTTCAATTCATGTATCTAAATTTAGCTCATGAAGCTATGGTACACAAAATCACCGTATACTATTTCAACCAATTGCCTCTTAATCTCAATTAGGAACCTCTATTGTATATACTACAAAATCTCTAAATCCGAATGGCATACTTAACACTATAGTTATTTTGTTTTCATTCATCACTTTCGCGGCTTATATATTTTTCCCTCAAGTAATCAATATATTCTCTTTACCTTTATGATCAAAGTTACTAACTGATATCATTTTTTCTTGGATCACATTAGCCTTCAATATCTTAATCCTATCAGGGTTTGGTTAACTCTAATAGATATAACCTCAAAGTCAATGTGCTTATGTTTAGTTCTCGTAATTCCTTAAGTAACTAATTTCTCAGTGCAGTAGTATTATCACATGTTATTCTCAAGTTTTTTTTTTTCAATTTTCCTTCTCTTCTTCCACATTACACAACTCTTCACACAAGTGTCCAAAAATCACAAATGAGGTCTCATCGGACAGATTTCAGAAAACCCTACAAGTTTCATGAAGGGCTTGAAAACCAATTTCACCCCTAAGGGTGTCAAAAATTCAATCAAAGTTACTGCCTTCACATTAACATTCAAAACATTACAACATTTTTCTAAAAAATCAAATCTTTCCATTCCATTTGCCAAAAATTCCAAGCTTTATATCAATAAAAAGATCAGAACATATTCTACAACTTTCATGAACAACTTGGAAGCAAATTCAACCTCTAAATGAGTCAAAATCTCAATCAAAGTTACTGCCCTGCATATGTCATCCTAACAGTACTACAATCTTCTCAAACTCATAACTTCCTATCCCATTATCCAAAAATTCCATACTTTATATCAATGAAAATGTCAAAAAACATGCTACAATTCTCATGAAGGACTTAGAAACAAATTCCACCTCTAACTAGGTCAAACTCTCCCATGATTGTGGTTGTCCTGTTAAAGACTGTTAAATCAACATGTCACCTAAACCATATCCAAACTTTCAAAATCCTTAACTTACAAGTCTTACATCCAAAAATAACATATGATACATCATTAAAAAGCTAAAACATTCCTCCACAACTTTCCCTAAGACCACTTGAATGAATTTAAACAATAACAGTCCTGAAGTGGCTTCAGAACATAGTAATCACAAAACCTATACACTTAAGGACATTTACACACAAAACACATTAATACATGAATTACCATATGAAAGTTAACAAGTCATAACTTTCAACCTCAAAATAGAAAAATGTCATACTTAGTGGAGATAGAAAGCTAACAATAAAATATTCAACTTTCATGAAGACCAATTTCACAAAATCTGTCTACGTTAGCCTAGAAAAATTTCTCAAAGTTTCAGGTCACAAATCTTCACTGTTAGAATCATGAACACATCCAGAACATATTGCCCACTTTCAAGGTAAAATTCAGAACCCTTAAAGCTACAATTGGACAGAACTTCCTTAATAAGAATTCTATCCAAACTTCTCAAGTTTAATTCAAGCTAAACCTCATCTCAATATCATTACCATATAAAAAGTTATGACCAAAACATTGAAATATATACAAATCCAATTTTCTAGATTCTCAACCTAACTCTATTCCTATCATTCCAATACCATTTCTACACCAATAAGCATCCAATTTAGTTAAGAACTCAGCCAAAATTTAATCAAGATATTCACTTGAACAATTAGCCATAAAATGGCAGCACACACACTCAATCATTTTCCTTTAATACACACTCATCTAACATCATAAAAATCAATCCAAACCTAGGCGCATTTTTAACTTTCTCCATACTACACATCATGTATCACGTTTCATCACATGTAAAGTCATGTTCCTACTAGTTCATCGTCCATATGTATATTCGCAATCCATTTAGCATGATAGATGCAAAATCATGAAGAAATGTAATCTCATTATCACAACATATTATTACACTAAATCATAAATGTTATCACATTACAAATCCAAGTCTATCCTTTCACAGTCATAGAAAAGTTATTTCTTTTGATCGGGCTTGTATACTTTAATCTCATCATTTCTGCTTCTTCCTGGCAATATCTTCACTTTTCTATCTCATTCGAAGGTAGAACATTACGGTACAAGATCGATATCCCATAATACACACCGACTCAAATGTAGGGAAACTATATCTATCTTGTCGAACCATATCCTTTTCTCATTTCCAATTATCCCCATTTTATCGGACATACAAGTCAGAATACCTGGTCATCCTGAGTTTTTGATCTCACATAGGTATATTCTTATACTAAATCATAACTCTTCTCACTTTTAACCAGTATTCTTCTCATGCCCAAATTTGACCTCTCCAGGCTATCGTAAATTTTGTTTTCTTTCAACTCGATTTATATACTTTAGGTCTCATAATTCATCGTGATATCACTTTTATCCTTAATCAGCCCCTACCAATGTATTCACATTCGTATCACATTCGAGGCTTTCTTACCACATTATCATATGAATGACATTTTCCATTATTCTTTTCCCATTTCTAGTTGCCCATAAACCTTCATTGGCTCACACTTAAACACTTAACACATGCTCATGCGTGTGATTCATACTCATGCGACTCAGACTAGGGATCAGTTGCCACTGTCTGTTATGACATGACTTAAATGCATGTACCTTGACCTATGTTTTAAAAAATACCCATATAAGCTCGTACTTCTGGGCTCTGATACCACATAAATGTAACACCCCACTCCTGCATGAACCGAACCCGACATCGATGATGATATCCGAGTCCGTGTCCTGCGAGGGTGGTGTGCTACATCACTCAATCAAAACTCAGCATAATTTTTTTTTTCAAAACACAAGGATACACTATGCGGGAAATCATTATTATACATAAATCACTGGTAAATACAATGACCACGGGGGCCCTTTTCATAAATACAAATTAATTCAGACTGTTGAATTTACAAATTGACCTAATCATTTGTACACAAATTCAGAAAAATACAATTTTATCAGACACTAATGCAGACGCGAACTAATCCCGACCTCTTCTCTCACTCACATGCAGATGCTATACGCCCGTTACCTAACGGGGTATTCTTTTAGGTCCTGAAAAATAATTGCAAATTTTGGGTGGGTTTTGCGAACTCAGTGAGTGACCATCATCTATGGTTCACCCAGTCACATAACACAATAATCATGCATCTCACTTTATTTCATAGTGCACATTCACAATATTTTGGATTCACACATTTACATAATTTCACATCCACATTATTCATATTCGATACATGCATATGAGACTCCCTTTTCATTTATTATTTTGTTGTGACTAAGTGCCTAAATTGTCCCTTGTAGGGCTCATTAATAACTGTCCCTTATCCGTTGGTGGATACAGGGCTCATTAAACGTTGAGTCTGAGGTTCTGAATCACTTATGAGCTCGAAGCTCATTTTCACTCGTTGAGCTTAAAACTCTGATCGGTGGCAACTCTGGTCACAACAGCCATTATATTTCATGCACTTATGCCATGTGATGCATCAGTCACTACCACTCACTTTCACATATTATCGGACCGTAGTCCGACACGTATCAATCACATCACAGTGATTTCATAATTTCACATTACTCAAAATATCATATGATCACATAAGCAACACCTTTATTTTTCAGATCAGCATAAGGCATTTCGCCTTTCACTCAATCAAGTATATTTAATCAAATGCATATGAGATGCTCATGTGACACTATTATATCACAATCAACGCATGGGTCACAACTTATCATATCATAAGCAAGTAGTTCTTAAATTCACATACAAGTAGCACTTCTATCACACAGCTAAGTATCACAATCATCGGACCTCCTGTCCGGAACCCAATAAATTCAATCCATATCCAGTAATTAATTTATACAAAATAAAATAAAACAGAACAAAGGGTGAAATAATACCATCTCGATCTACTCACAGTACGCTCCGGATTAGCTTTACTTCAAAATTCTGGAAACGCCGGATTGCGAACTCTTAACCTATCAAGCTTCAAATCTTCAATTCTTCACAAAGACCACAAACTCATTTCCTCCCCACAACATATACGATTATCATCATCACTTGAGGGGGGTGAGGGTTTGGTTGAATTTTAATGAACAAGGAAGAGCAAACAAAGAGGAAAAGAGTGGAAAAGATGAGCAAAATTGTCAAAGTAACAAGGAAGACGAAGACCAACGAAGAAGAGGAGAGGAGAAGCTATGTATGAGAGCAATTTTCAAAGGAGAATGGAAGCATCGTGAATGACTTGAATGACTTAAGAAATAAGACTTTTATATTACATGTATATAATATGGTGGCATGATAGGCAAGTGACACATGCCACATGTCACCCTCTCAATTTTTTTCACTTAATTTACTTCCAATTTCTAGTCCAATTTCTCCCCAAAATTCCAATGGCTCAAAGTAAGAAATCCTAAAATCATGTATCTAATTTTTTAGTGCCATTGGACAGTCATTTCCAGTACCGGAAACCAATCAGTCTGCCACTTGGTAACTTTTTTCGGTCCAGAAATTTTTTTCGAAAATTTTCAGAAAAATTTCTAAAATTCTTCAAAAATGCGAAACACCCAAAGACGCACTCCAATTAAATTTTCAAGCACAAAAAATCCTATTTTTCACAAAAATCACATTTATAGAAACATATGTCGGAAAATGTCATGAATGCATGTACAGTGATGTGCATGTGCAAAAATTTCTATTCATGTATATATGAAGGTCATATTATGCATGATCATATCGAGATAAGTTTACACACTCATAACCCATTCCAAATTACTATTTTACCCTTCACATCAGTGATGGGATGTTACATAAACAACAATCAATCAAACAAAATATATAGCAACACTAATAAGAACATAAATCTAAGTCCTAAATACATGGTTATCCTTTAAGAAAACACCAAAAACACACTTTAACACTTATAAAACACACTATGATTTACACCTATCAACATCCCCACACATAAATCTTTTCTTGTTCCAAAAAAAAAACTATAACCACAAAACAAATAGTACCAAAAATGTACAAACACGTAATCATACATTGGTACAATAATGATACAATGACATCAAATCTTTTGAAATTAACTTAGTTATAAACATCAATCACTTTAAAAGTTTTAACATAATAACTTTTTCCATTCAATTTAAGTTCTTTGATTTAAATACATATGTCAACCAAAATATTGACACCTGTTCATACATCTATGACATTGGTAAGCATGCACTCATTCTTATATACCAATTAAAGAGGTACACCATCACTAAATACCCATTCATATGTTTTATTTTGGCATTTAACAAGAAGATCTATAAGTTCATCATACTTATCAAGCTTGGTTAGAGTGTAATTCTAGTCTTTTGATGTAAAGACAAACATTTTGTCATGAATACTCCTAGTTAGTTAGCTATATCTTAACTCACAACAAGCTACTAGCTTTATTCTTAACCTATAATTTGTTAAAGATTCAGCAAAATAGGAAATCTATTTAACACATTTACACAACACACTTTGTGTGTTTTTTCTATTTACCTACATCACTTATTCCTATTCAGTCACTCCTATGAAAGGCTACTTGTAACACCCCACTCCCGTATGACCCGAACCTGACATTGATGGTGATATCCGAGTCTGTGTCCCACGAGGGTGACGTGCTACATCACTCAGTCAGTCAAAACTCAGTATTAACTTTTTTTTTCTTTCCTTCACACACACATATACATTATAACAAATACGGAAACAATTTACATACACCATTCAATGGACTCGGGGCCCTTTTCATAAATACAATTAACTCCAGTCTGTTGATTTTACAAACTGACTTAAGCAATAATACAGAAAATCAGGGAATAGAAATACACTAATGCAGACGCAAACTGATCCCGACCTCTATTTTTTACTTGCTTACAGTACTCCCGTGTCAAACGGGGTATTCTTTAAGACCTGAAAAATAGATGCAAATTTTGGGTGAGTTTTGCGAACTCAGTGAGAAACCATCATCGATGGTTCACCCAATTCATGCATCACGCGAATAGCGTACAAACTATCACAATTGCACATTTAGAATATTATATGGCAATTTACAGATTTTCACAACAGCATAATCAGAAAGAATTCAAAGCAGTGTCACAAAAATGCAAGGCATATTGCCTCTTTCCCAATCCAAAAGTCAATTTAATGCATACTTACTCAAATACATGACATTTTCCATTTTATTGCAGTGATTCGGTGCTTTTCCCAATTCACAGTACAATCAAATACATTCATAACATTTTCTATTTCTTCCCATTTAGATTATGTGTTGTGACTGAGCACCTGTACTGTCCCAATCCGGGCGCATTAATCAGTGAGCCTATGGCTCTAAACTGTCCCTTTCGGGCTCATTAAACATTGAGCATAAAGCTCTAAACTGTCCCTTTCGGGCTCATTAGATGTTGAGCATATAGCTCTCGGTGGCAGCTCCAGTCACAACTGTTATTAATCATGGACATAATTCATTTATTATAATTCTACCATATCACATTGAAAGTCAAAACTAATTTATCGAACAAACAAGTAACACTACAATATCAATTTCCCATTCCCTCGGATCTTTGGTCCGAGATCTCAAACGTAATCATTCACAAACAATTACACACAAGTAGCACTTCGATAACAAGTTCCCAATATTCCGGACACCTATGGTTCGAAATCAATCAAAAGCAAACACACATAATCCCTCCATTATCTCCACATGGCATAACCACATAATTTTCATCACATATAGATTGAGGAACCAACTAGGTTACTCACTTGTACTTCGAGCTAATATCCGAAGTCTCGAGAACGTCGGTAGATTGGCGCCCAAATGTGCCTCTATAATAATCAGAAAATATAACCATTACCACTTGTCCAATCAGAACTATTTAATAATGCATATGAAGCAATTTGCAGGTGCACAATGCATGTTCATGATATTCCCGGTCCTAATCCTACTTTTTTTTTCATCAGAAAAATCTCTCCAAAAATTAGAAATCTATTGACGCTGACGGTGCGCAAATCGGACCTCTATAGGTCCCCAATTAAACAAAACAGTGATTACACAGACTTTTACCCGGACTTACGTCAATTTTCCGTCCAAAAAATCTCCAATCTCTCAGAAAATGAAATTAAATATTCTATGAATCCGATGCCTCAAGAATCAGGTCAATCGGACGTCGGACGGAAGAGTTATTCACGAAAGAAACCAAAATTCACATTAAATGTATAACCCTTATTTCCTTCTTTGTTTTCCTGATTTCTAACCAAAATTTAATCTATCATATCCCTTTCTACACATTTCAGAAAAATGCAAACTATACCTTGTTGGAAAGATAATGAAACCCTCTACAATTCTCAAGAAGACCATAAAATCAATTTCACCCCTAAGGTGTTAAAATTCAATCAAACCCTCGCCCACTCAAAACCTATCAAAACAGGCGTACATTGCTCTGATAACTCTCTGATTCTTCAGTCAAAATTACACAATAAATAAGGCAGTAAGATCACAATGTTATCTACAACTTTCATGAACAACCCAAAATCAGATTCACTTGCTAACTATGTCAAACAATTCACCAAAGCATCAGCCCTCATAATTTTCCCAATCTGAATAGCACATTTCACAACCGTATATCTCTTAGCACAAATGTCAACAAATTCACTACCTTATATCCCTGAAAAGATAAGATCTCAAACTTCAATTTTCATGAAGAACTCAACATCCAATTCGATTTCTAACAATTTCAAAACTGTTATGGGAGCTACTGTCATGATCAGCCATTCACAACTTAGTTTAGGTTCAGTTTTTCCAAAATCATAACTCCCAACTCTGACCTCTAAAAATTACAAACCATATATCATTTTCAAGATAATTTCTTCCTCTACAACTTTGTAGAAGATCACTCACACCAATTCAGTTCACATAAATTGTTACAATTTCTCCCAAACAGCAAGCTCACAAAATCAACACTTTGACTAGGTTTCTCCAAGAAGTATAAAACCAATCAGTAGAAATCAGTTCATATCTCCCAATATACAACTCGAAAATAAGCAAGATCAGCGGAAATGGAAAGCTAATAATGTAGGCTTCAACTCTCATGAAGACCACTTTCCCTAATTCCATCTCAATTAATTTAGAAAAATCAACAAAGTAATCAGGTCATATATGCGGGTACTGTTCACAGACCCTACAACCAGAAACTTTCCATGCAAAGATTCACCCTTCTAACATTACAATTTAACATCACCTATTTCACACAAAGTTGAAGCCAACATCCCAAAGTTTCATTGAGCACAAACCTTACCTCATTTGCTCACCTACACAATTAGTTATGATCAAAACATTGCAATAGGGTCAATAACAATTTTCCAGCTTACATCAACAACCAAACTCCTATCACTTCTAATATCAATAATACATCCCTAAGCATCCAATTGAACACAAAATCAGTCTCTATATCATGCCTACATTCACTAGGAATAACCACCATAATTTGGCAGCACTTACCCTTACATTTCATGCTATTTTAGTCATCAATATACAATCCAAAATCAAGCTAAAACACTTCAATCATACAACTTTCAAGTCATACTTAAACTTAGTCTTAAACCCAACAATTTAAACCATAGGTTTCATGACCTCCATGCATTATACATCATATATAATGAATAATAACTTCCAATCAATGCAACTAACTACTATGATTCATTAAATGCATACTCAAAGCATAAGAAAACTTAAGCCATACACTTACCTATTCAAGCTTCCACTCTTCAATTCCTCAACCATCACAACTTCCTAATTCCTCCTCCTCATACGACATCATCATGGTAAGAGGTAGAAAGCTTAAGCTTATATGCAAGAAAGAAGGCACTTAAGGTTGGAGAATTTTTTGGAACATTTAATGAAGAATTTCGTGGAGGAGCACAACAAAGCAAGAAACTATTTCATTTATTCCTAATGGCCGTGAGAGAGTGAAATAAACAAAGCAACTCATCTTTCTTTCCTTCCATTAGAAGAGTCGAGAATGCATAGGATAACCATGCATTAAATGAAGGGACCACTTGGCAAATGGATGAGAATGTAGAAAAGTCAATCACATTTTTTTGAAAGAAATAAAACAAAGACCAAGCAACTAGCTCTCTAATTTCGGTTCCACCAAATTTAAGGGTCCATTTATGAGTCCCACCAAATATGCAAGGGTTTAATACCAAATAACAGTAGAAAATCAACCGGTTCGCCATTTGGCGATTTTTTCCCGGTCTGGGAATTTCCAGAAATTTCCCCGAATCATTTTTTTGAAAATTACCAAAATTGCCCAAAATTGTAAAACATATAACAGTCCACTCCCAATAATTTTTCAAACACGAAAACCACATTTTTCATAACAAAAACACATTTAGGCCATTTACCGGTGATTTTGCCGGTCCGGGAATTTTCTCCGGAAAATTCTAGAAAAATTCCTAAAAATTCCTTAAAATATAAAACACACTCTGGATCAGTCAAAATAATTTTTCAAACCCTATAACCATGTTAATCCCAATAAAATTGCATTAGGCCCAATTACGGAATTATCATGAATGCATGTCTGATAATTCCATGTGCACAATTGATCTTGTGTAGCAATCCTATTATGCATGAACAATACTAATTATTCCTATCAATCCCATCCTATGACAAATTTCCTATTTTACCCTTCCGGTAGGGGTGGGATGTTACAATTCCCCTCCTTATAAAAATTTAGTCCTCGAAATTCTCAATCAACTATTCGAGATGACGGTAATCATATGTTCCTACATGTCCCATACACTTTTCCATTCCATAATTTATTTTCCGAAGGTCACGATAACCATATTCATCATTGTTAAAGTCACTTATTTGGCTAACTCATTATCACTCATGTTATTGGATACTTTACATTTTCATACACTGTCTGAGATAACTTCAATAGTATGAGATATGACTCAATTACACTATCGTACTATCTCAATCGAACAATTTTATGCCATAATTTAAAAGATCGAACATTCCTTACACTAAGGTTCCTTGTGATGACCACATAAACACTTTCTTTACCACTTATTAGTAATCTACACCTCCGTAGAACTTATTTCATGATCGAAACCAATTAGTAACTTATACAATTCAGACTTCCTCAGAACTCCTTTCCGTTTATACTCATCCTCAACTAAATGATTGAAACCAGAATCATTTTTCATTTCCTCTCCTACAGGTACACTCAGTCCTCCTATGTCTTACTCTAACCCAGTATAAACTTTCAATTTATAGCCACTCTAATCATTCACCGATCATCTCCTCTGTGATTTTCATGTATCTTTCACATACGTTTTATTAATCATGATCAACCTTACTGTCCACTAGATACACCCAATGGTAAATCGACTTAAATGTGGCAACTCTTTTTATATATCGCTATCCTTGTTTTTTTTTTTTTCGTTTCGCCAGTTCATTCTCATATTATTCATATGTCAGCTTGACCTTTTTAAGGTCATATCCACTTGGATTATACAATGTTATCGCATTATTACTACGTATCTCTTTAGTATCCTCAAACAATCTATAATAGGGTATTCACAGTCCCTAAAACATGACAAAATCGTTGATGCAACTTCATTGTATCTCTATCTATTTACCCATCCATTTACCATTTCTGTGTCCATATACACCTTTTCAACCAATTCAGAATTTCCCGATACACAATCAGTAGAAATTGTCAGTCTGTCTTCTTTTTACATATATATATATATACTAATTTCCAAACTCTTAGCACCATATTCGCATAACCATTTCAATCTCAAGCTTATGCGCTCATAATCATACCTGTTTCACGAGTTTATTTCAATTTATCTGTACACTTTTATCTCACCATTTCTTTTTTTTTTACCCTATTAGGCACTTTGCTCTGTCAGTTCTTTCAGTTCTAGGTAGATCGTTACGGTACAATATTGACCTTATTACAATCTCTCTATCAACATCTATCTATGATATCCACTAACACACATGTAGTGGATCCATCTTTGCCTTATCAAACCATATATGTTTTACTCAGTTCCAATGTTTCCTATTTCTTCGCATCTACAGTCAGAACTCTAATTCCCTAATCATCCCGGACTTTTCATCTCACTTAGTCCTACTATAACCAGTATGCTTCTCATATCTCCTGTGGACCTCTCCAAGTTCTAGACATGTTCGTTTTCTGTCGCCGTAATATTGCCACATAAATCAGGGGACTCAGTTTGATGTCAATTCTTTCCTTAATCAGTCTAAGCAAACATAGTCATTCTAACCACAAGACATTATAATTCTCATTATCGATGTTTCCTTTTCCCATTCCTCATTGCCCATACACATTCATGGGCTCACATTTAAATCTGGTTTCACTTTTCTCTCACTTAGTCACTTAACAGTGCATTTGCGTAGGATTTATCCTCGCATGACTCAAACTAGGGATCGATTGTCACGATGCGCAGCGACACGACTCAAATGTATGCACCCTATGTTTCAGACAGTGCCCAGATACATTACGTACTACTAGGCTCTGATACCACCTAAATGTAACACCCCACTCCCGTATGACCCGAACCCGACATTGATGGTGATATCCGAGTCCGTGTCCCACGAGGGTGGCGTGCTACATCACTCAGTCAGTCAAAACTCAGTATTAACTTTTTTTTCTTTCCTTCACACACACATACACATTATAACAAATACGGAAACAATTTACATACACCATTCAATGGACTCGGGGCCCTTTTCATAAATACAATTAACTCCAGTCTGTTGATTTTACAAACTGACTTAAGCAATATCTGAAAATCGGGAATAGAAATACACTAATGCAGACGCAAACTGATCCCGACCTCTATCTTTTACTTGCTTACAGTACTCCCGTGTCAAACGAGGTATTCTTCAAGACCTGAAAAATAGATGCAAATTTTGGGTGAGTTTTGCGAACTCAGTGAGAAACCATCATCGATGGTTTACCCAATTCATGCATCACGCGAATAGCGTACAAACTATCACAATTGCACATTCAGAATATTATATGACAATTTACAGATTTTCACAACAGCATAATCAGAAAGAATTCAAAGCAGTGTCAAAAAAATGCAAGGCATATTGCCTCTTTCCCAATCCAAAAGTCAATTTAATGCATACTTACTCAAATACATGACATTTTCCATTTTATTGCAGTGATTCGGTGCTTTTCCCAATTCACAGTACAATCAAATACATGCATAACATTTTTCTATTTCTTCCCATTTAGATTATGTGTTGTGACTGAGCGCCTGTACTGTCCCAATCCGGGCGCATTAATCAGTGAGCCTATGACTCTGAACTGTCCCTTTCGGGCTCATTAAGCATTGAGCATAAAGCTCTGAACTGTCCCTTTCGGGCTCATTAAATGTTGAGCATATAGCTCTCGATGGCAGCTCCAGTCACAACTGTTATTAATCATGTACAGAATTCATTTATTACAATTATACCATATCACATTGAAAGTCAAAACCAATTTATCGAACAAACAAGTAACACTTCAATATCAATTTCCCATTCCCTCGGATCTTTGGTCCGAGATCTCAAACGTAATCATTCACAAACAATTACACACAAGTAGCACTTCGATAACAAGTTCCCAATATTAGGACACCTATGGTCCAAATCAATCAAAAGCAAACACATATAATCCCTCCATTATCTCCACATGGCATAACCACATAATTTTCATCACATATAGATTGAGGAACCAACTAGGTTACTCACTGTACTTCGAGCTAATATCTGGAAGTCTCGAGAACGTCGGTAGATCGGCGCTCCAAATGTGCCTCTATAATATCAGAAAATATAACCATTACCACTTGTCCAATCAGAACTATTTAATAATGCATATGAAGCAATTTGCAGGTGCACAATGCATGTTCATGATATTCGGTCCTAATCCTACTTTTTTTCATCAGAAAATCTCTCCAAAATTAGAAACCTATTAGGCGCCGACGGTGCAAATCGGACCTCTATAGGTCCCCAATTAAACAAAAGCAGTGATTACACAGACTTTTACCCGGACTCACGTCAATTTTCCGTCCAAAAAATCTCCAATCTCTCAGAAAATGAAATTAAATATTCTATAAATCCGATGCCTCAAGAATCAGGTCAATCAGACGTCGGACGGAAGAGTTATTCACGAAAGAAACCAAAATTCACATTAAATGTATAACCCTTATTTCCTTCTTTGTTTTCCCGATTTCTAACCAAAATTTAATCTATCATATCCTTTCTACACATTTCAGAAAAATGCAACCTATACCTTGTTGGAAAGATAATGAAACCCTCTACAATTCTCAAGAAGACCATAAAAATCAATTTCACCCCTAAGGGTGTTAAAAATCCAATCAAACCTACTGCCCACTCAAAACCTATCAAAACAGGGCAGTACATTGCAAATTCAGTAACTCTCTGATTCTTCAGTCAACAATTACACACTAAATAAGGCAGTAAGATCACAACGTTATCTACAACTTTCATGAACAACCCAAAATCAGATTCACTTGCTAACTATGTCAAACAATTCACCAAAGCATCAGCCCTCATAATTTTCCCAATCTGAACCGCACATTTCACAACAGTATATCCCTTAGCACAAATGTCACCAAATTCACTACCTTATATCCCTGAAAAGATAAGATCTCAAACTTCAATTTTCATTAAGAATTCAACATCTAATTCGATCTCTAAAAATTTCAAAACTGTTATGGAAGCTACTGTCATGATCAGCCATTCACAACCTAGTTTAGGTTCTGTTTTTCCAAAATCATAACTCCCAACTCTGACCTCTACAAATTACAAACCATATATCATTTTCAAGATAATTTCTTCCTCTACAACTTTGTAGAAGATCACTCACACCAATTCAGTTCACATAAATTGTTAAAATTGCTCCCAAACAACAAGCTCACAAAATCAACACTTTGACTAGGTTTCTCCAAGAAGTATAAAACCAATCAATAGAAATCAGTTCATATCTCCCAATATACAACTCGAAAATAAGCAAGATCAGCGGCAATGGAAAGCTAATAATGTAGGCTTCAACTCTCATGAAGACCACTTTCCCTAATTCCATCTCAATTAATTTAGAAAAATCAACAAAGTAATCAGGTCATATATGCGGGTACTGTTCACAGACCCTACAACCAGAAACTTTCCATGCAAAGATTCACCCTTCTAACATTACAATTTAACATCACCTATTTCACACAAAGTTGAAGCCAACATCCCAAAGTTTCATTGAGCACAAACCTTACCTCATTTGCTCACCTACACAATTAGTTATGATCAAAACATTGCAATAGGGTCAATAACAATTTTCCAGCTTACATCAACAACCAAACTCCTATCACTTCTAATATCAATAATACATCCCTAAGCATCCAATTGAACACAAAATCAATCTCTATATCATGCCTACATTCACTAGGAATAACCACCATAATTTGGCAGCACTTACCCCTTACATTTCATGCTATTTTAGTCATCAATATACAATCCAAAATCAAGCTAAAACACTTCAATCATACAACTTTCAAGTCATACTTAAACTTAGTCTTAAACCCAACAATTTAAACCATAGGTTTCATGACCTCCATGCATTATACATCATATATAATGAATAATAACTTCCAATCAATGCAACTAACTA
This sequence comes from Erythroxylum novogranatense, assembly GCA_029891385.1. Classification (NCBI taxonomy): domain Eukaryota; kingdom Viridiplantae; phylum Streptophyta; class Magnoliopsida; order Malpighiales; family Erythroxylaceae; genus Erythroxylum; species Erythroxylum novogranatense. The sequence goes on along the minus strand of CM057225.1, from coordinate 48,414,024 downwards.
CTATGATTCATTAAATGCATACTCAAAGCATAAGAAAACTTAAGCCATACACTTACCTATTCAAGCTTCCACTCTTCAATTCCTCAACCATCACAACTTCCTAATTCCTCCTCCTCATACACGACATCATCATGGTAAGAGGTAGAAAGCTTAAGCTTATATGCAAGAAAGAAGGCACTTAAGGTTGGAGAATTTTTGGAACATTTAATGAAGAATTTGATTGGAGGAGCACAACAAAGCAAGAAACTATTTCATTTATTCCTAATGGCCGTGAGAGAGTGAAATAAACAAAGCAACTCATCTTTCTTTCCTTCCATTAGAAGAGTCGAGAATGCATAGGATAACCATGCATTAAATGAAGGGACCACTTGGCAAATGGATGAGAATGTAGAAAAGTCAATCACATTTTTTTGAAAGAAATAAAACAAAGACCAAGCAACTAGCTCTCTAATTTCGGTTCCACCAAATTTAAGGGTCCATTTATGAGTCCCACCAAATATGCAAGGGTTTAATACCAAATAACAGTAGAAAATCAACCGGTTCGCCATTTGGCGATTTTTTCCCGGTCTGGGAATTTCCAGAAATTTCCCCGAATCATTTTTTTTAAAATTACCAAAATTGCCCAAAATTGTAAAACATATAACAGTCCACTCCCAATAATTTTTCAAACACGAAAACCACATTTTCATAACAAAACACATTTAGGCCATTTGGGGTGATTTTGCGGTCCGAATTTTCTCAGGAAAATTCTAGAAAAATTCCTAAAATTCCTTAAAATATAAAACACACTGGATCGGTCAAAATAATTTTTCAAACCCTATAACCATGTTAATCCCAATAAAATTGCATTAGGCCCAATTAAGGAATTATCATGAATGCATGTCTGATAATTCCATGTGCACAATTGATCTTGTAGCAATCCTATTATGCATGAACAATACTAATTATTCCCTATCAATCCCATCCTATGACAAATTTCCTATTTTACCCTTCCAGTAGGGGGTGGGATGTTACAATTCCCCCCTCCTTATAAAAATTTCGTCCTCGAAATTCTCAATCAACTGTTCAGTATGACAGTAATCATATGTTCCTACATGTCCCATACACTTTTCCATTCCATAATTTATTTTCCGAAAGGTCACAGTAACCATATTCAGTCTGTTGTTCCGTCACTTATTTGGCTAACTCATTATCACTCATGTTATTGGATACTTTACATTTTCATACACACAATACAGATAACTTCAATAGTATGAGATATGACTCAATTACACTATACGTACTATCTCAATCAGAACAATTTTATGCCATAATTTAAAAGATCAGAACATTCCTTACACTAAGGTTCCTTGTGACAGTCACATAAACACTTTCTTTACCACTTATTCCGTAATCTACACCTCCGTAGAACTTATTTCATGATCAGGAAACCAATTAGTAACTTATACAATTCAGACTTCCTCAGAACTCCTTTCCGTTTATACTCATCCTCAACTAAATGATTGAAACCAGAATCATTTTTCATTTCCTCTCCTACAGGTACACTCAGTCCTCCTATGTCTTACTCTAACCCAGTATAAACTTTCAATTTATAGCCACTCTAATCATTCACCGATCATCTCCTCTGTGATTTTCATGTATCTTTCACATACGTTTTATTAATCATGATCAACCTTACTGTCCACTAGATACACCCAATGGTAAATCGACTTAAATGTGGCAACTCTTTTTATATATCGCTATCCTTGTTTTTTTTTTTTTCGTTTCGCCAGTTCATTCTCATATTATTCATATGTCAGCTTGACCTTCTTAAGGTCATATCCACTTGGATTATACAATGTTATCGCATTATTACTACGTATCTCTTTAGTATCCTCAAACAATCTATAATAGGGTATTCACAGTCCCTAAAACATGACAAAATCGTTGATGCAACTTCATTGTATCTCTATCTATTTACCCATCCATTTACCATTTCTGTGTCCATATACACCTTTTCAACCAATTCAGAATTTCCCGATACACAATCAGTAGAAATTGTCAGTCTGTCTTCTTTTTACATATATATATATATACTAATTTCCAAACTCTTAGCACCATATTCGCATAACCATTTCAATCTCAAGCTTATGCGCTCATAATCATACCTGTTTCACGAGTTTATTTCAATTTATCTGTACACTTTTATCTCACCATTTCTTTTTTTTTTACCCTATTAGGCACTTTGCTCTGTCAGTTCTTTCAGTTCTAGGTAGATCGTTACGGTACAATATTGACCTTATTACAATCTCTCTATCAACATCTATCTATGATATCCACTAACACACATGTAGTGGATCCATCTTTGCCTTATCAAACCATATATGTTTTACTCAGTTCCAATGTTTCCTATTTCTTCGCATCTACAGTCAGAACTCTAATTCCCTAATCATCCCGAACTTTTCATCTCACTTAGTCCTACTATAACCAGTATGCTTCTCATATCTCCTGTGGACCTCTCCAAGTTCTAGACATGTTCGTTTTCTGTCGCCGTAATATTGCCACATAAATCAGGGGACTCAGTTTGATGTCAATTCTTTCCTTAATCAGTCTAAGCAAACATAGTCATTCTAACCACAGTACATTATAATTCTCATTATCGATGTTTCCTTTTTCCCATTCCTCATTGCCCATACACATTCATGGGCTCACATTTAAATACGGTTTCACTTTTCTCTCACTTAGTCACTTAATGATGCATTGCGTAGGATTTATCCTCGCGCGACTCAAACTAGGGATCAGTTGTCACGGTCTGCAACGACACGACTCAAATGTATGCACCCTATGTTTCAGACAGTGCCCAGATACATTACGTACTACTGGGCTCTGATACCACCTAAATGTAACACCCCACTCCCGTATGACCCGAACCCGACATTGATGGTGATATCCGAGTCCGTGTCCCACGAGGGTGGCGTGCTACATCACTCAGTCAGTCAAAACTCAGTATTAACTTTTTTTTCTTTCCTTCACACACACATACACATTATAACAAATACGGAAACAATTTACATACACCATTCAATGGACTCGGGGCCCTTTTCATAAATACAATTAACTCCAGTCTGTTGATTTTACAAACTGACTTAAGCAATAATACAGAAAATCAGGGAATAGAAATACACTAATGCAGACGCAAACTGATCCCGACCTCTATCTTTTACTTGCTTACAGTACTCCCGTGTCAAACGAGGTATTCTTCAAGACCTGAAAAATAGATGCAAATTTTGGGTGAGTTTTGCGAACTCAGTGAGAAACCATCATCGATGGTTTACCCAATTCATGCATCACGCGAATAGCGTACAAACTATCACAATTGCACATTCAGAATATTATATGACAATTTACAGATTTTCACAACAGCATAATCAGAAAGAATTCAAAGCAGTGTCAAAAAAATGCAAGGCATATTGCCTCTTTCCCAATCCAAAAGTCAATTTTATTGCATACTTACTCAAATACATGACATTTTCCATTTTATTGCAGTGATTCGGTGCTTTTCCCAATTCACAGTACAATCAAATACATGCATAACATTTTTCTATTTCTTCCCATTTAGATTATGTGTTGTGACTGAGCGCCTGTACTGTCCCAATCCGGGCGCATTAATCAGTGAGCCTATGACTCTGAACTGTCCCTTTCGGGCTCATTAAGCATTGAGCATAAAGCTCTGAACTGTCCCTTTCGGGCTCATTAAATGTTGAGCATATAGCTCTCGATGGCAGCTCCAGTCACAACTGTTATTAATCATGTACAGAATTCATTTATTACAATTATACCATATCACATTGAAAGTCAAAACCAATTTATCGAACAAACAAGTAACACTTCAATATCAATTTCCCATTCCCTCGGATCTTTGGTCCGAGATCTCAAACGTAATCATTCACAAACAATTACGCACAAGTAGCACTTCGATAACAAGTTCCCAATATTCCGGACACCTATGGTCCGAAATCAATCAAAAGCAAACACATATAATCCCTCCATTATCTCCACATGGCATAACCACATAATTTTCATCACATATAGATTGAGGAACCAACTAGGTTACTCACCTGTACTTCCGAGCTAATATCTGGAAGTCTCAGTAACGTCGGTAGATCGACGCTCCAAATGTGCCTCTATAATATCAGAAAATATAACCATTATCACTTGTCCAATCAGAACTATTTAATAATGCATATGAAGCAATTTGCAGGTGCACAATGCATGTTCATGATATTCCCGGTCCTAATCCTACTTTTTTTTTCATCAGAAAAATCTCTCCAAAAATTAGAAACCTATTGGCGCTGACGGTGCGCAAATCGGACCTCTATAGGTCCCCAATTAAACAAAACAGTGATTACACAGACTTTTACCCGGACTCACGTCAATTTTCCGTCCAAAAAATCTCCAATCTCTCAGAAAATGAAATTAAATATTCTATAAATCCGATGCCTCAAGAATCAGGTCAATCAGACGTCGGACGGAAGAGTTATTCACGAAAGAAACCAAAATTCACATTAAATGTATAACCCTTATTTCCTTCTTTGTTTTCCTGATTTCTAACCAAAATTTAATCTATCATATCCCTTTCTACACATTTCAGAAAAATGCAACCTATACCTTGTTGGAAAGATAATGAAACCCTCTACAATTCTCAAGAAGACCATAAAAATCAATTTCACCCCTAAGGGTGTTAAAATCAATCAAACCTACTGCCCACTCAAAACCTATCAAAACAGGGCAGTACATTGCAAATTCAGTAACTCTCTGATTCTTCAGTCAACAATTACACACTAAATAAGGCAGTAAGATCACAACGTTATCTACAACTTTCATGAACAACCCAAAATCAGATTCACTTGCTAACTATGTCAAACAATTCACCAAAGCATCAGCCCTCATAATTTTCCCAATCTGAACTGCACATTTCACAACAGTATATCCCTTAGCACAAATGTCACCAAATTCACTACCTTATATCCCTGAAAAGATAAGATCTCAAACTTCAATTTTCATTAAGAATTCAACATCTAATTCGATCTCTAAAAATTTCAAAACTGTTATGGAAGCTACTGTCATGATCAGCCATTCACAACCTAGTTTAGGTTCTGTTTTTCCAAAATCATAACTCCCAACTCTGACCTCTACAAATTACAAACCATATATCATTTTCAAGATAATTTCTTCCTCTACAACTTTGTAGAAGATCACTCACACCAATTCAGTTCACATAAATTGTTAAAATTGCTCCCAAACAACAAGCTCACAAAATCAACACTTTGACTAGGTTTCTCCAAGAAGTATA